>VFFE01007500.1:3548279-3635957 GCA_008921705.1 Burhinus oedicnemus
CTGTTTGTTTTGGTCTCCCCCCCCCGGCTCCAGACAGTGCCTTGCCTTACAATTAATCTCTCTTATTCCTGCCCCAACCCCTCCCTCTCTCTTTCTCTCCCCCGGTAAGAAAAAAAGATTAAAAGAAAATCTGTTTTGCCAGCAGGGAATGTATGAGACTTGTTTGGTGGTGTTTTTTTGGTTTTTTTTTTTGTGGGGGAGGGTGGGAGACTATTGATGAGAAAAGCTTCAGCAAATACAGTGCAGTAGGACAATACAGAGGCATGAACTTTAAAGGGTAAGAAAATGGATTCTGCTCCTTGGTTTATGCAGCTCTAAACCCTTGTTGGGAAGGTCTGGTCCAGGGTCCGGTTTGGGGCTGTAGTAGTCCGGCGTGTGCCAACCTATTTTCTGTTCGGCAAAGCAGCGTTTTAATATGCCAACAGAGCAGTGTGCTAAACTGAGGTTCAGTATTGCTTGTGGGTTTCATCGGTGTGGAAAACTAGAAGCGGGGAAAGGTTACAGATTCCGGTGTCCCCTTCAGAATTGCACCTGTCACGCCTTCCATCCCCAAACTGCAGATGGATCGGAGGTCGACACATTAAGAAAACTGCTGGAAAGCGCTTACATCCTTGTCAAAAAGTGCTGTTGTGTGGTTTATGAAGTCTGGTTAGGACCTCACAAGCCTCTGCCTCAGCTCTAGTCTGCATTGCATGTTAAAATTAAGTATGTGCTGGGCTGTGGAGAGCAAGTAAATCAATTGCCTAATGATTTCTGCAAAGACACCTGTTTAAGGGTTTTCAGGCTCCCAGTTAACTGTGTTTGGTATTGGTGTGATTGTGTGAAGTGCTGTAAAAGTAGAGAGCCATGTCTTTTTGACTGGAGAATATGTAGTTCATGAATAAAATGTCAGCTTTTTAGGTCGGAAGGAAACAGTGTGGATCTTGGTTGTGTTACATTAGTACTTTTGATAGGTACCGTTCCAGAAGACCACAAGGTTAGGTGGCTAAATTGCAAATTAAGTAAGCCCTACTTTTTTTCCGCTTTCTTTAAGGAGGAGAGAAAATACCATTTCAGCTTGAGTTTTGTTTGATTGTATCTGATTAGAAAGTAGGCTAGACTTTAAACTGGAAGTACTTCTCTTTGTGTCTTATAGCAAAAAATGATTTGATATGTGATTAACAGCTGAGGGAACTGAAATGACTGCTTGGCATTCATAGTGTTTAGTTGTATGCCCTTTAGGACAACTGGGAGAGCTAAGGTAGTTCACTTCTTACACTTAAGTAATCTCTCTGTCCTTGTCCTTCCCCACCCCCGAAAGCCCAACAGAATTTGATCAGTTGTTTGAATTAATCTTACTTTTTTTTATCTTTCCTGGAGGTGAAAAACTCTGGGATGGGGGAAATAGGAGAAAAATAACAAGACATATTAGCGAGAAGATTAAGTCTTTTAAAACTGTATCTTGGACTGTTTCTGGAAGCCAATAATTCTAAAGACCCAGATTAAGTTGATTAGCATCACTTTTTAAAAATCCTTTTGAGGGAAGCCCTGAAAAGGAACGTCTTGGATAGAAAGAAGGAGATTTAATTGCTGAAGTGCAGAGCTGAGCACTGAGGATATGGTGGGTTCTGTTCCTGGTTCTGCCATCGCATGGCAGTATGACCTCTGCCTAAGCTGCCTGCACCTCCTAGGATATGGAGGTTTTCCTGAATCTCTGTTAAGTGCTCTTACACGTGATTTTAAGAATAATTATGTGTAAATGTATTACTCCTTATTTAGTTGTGGTTTTGAATGCTGGTCGGGTGGTAGCTTTGCTTGTGCTAATGTTAGTTCTTTGAAAGTTGTAAAGCAGAACTCTTGATTATCACCATCTATTTTGCGAGCGGCGTAAGATTTTTGCGTTGCTGGAATGGTTTTGAGACTAGAGTTATATTTATCCCCTGTATATCTCTGACAATATCCGTGCGTGCTTCTTCTATGGTACCTTAACAGTCTGCCTCAAGCTGAATTTGAAGGGCACTGTTGGCCTCTCCAGGAAGAAACTCTATTAAATTGAATTGCATGATGGAAAACGGTCTTGTGGGGGCTGGGCTGAGGACCCCCCTCAGCGTGATGCATGCAGTTTCTCATAATTTTTTTTTTGTGAGCTCTGTAATTATGAGATTGGCTTAGTACCTGTGGGTTTTCTTGTTTGCTTTCTAATTTTAGGTTTTTGCTTGGATTTTTAAGTCTTTAAGATCTCTATCTTGAAATTAAATGTAAATGTTATGTGTTTTTCAAGGGCTTTTTTGAAAGATCAGGTGTTCTTGTAACTTTTTTCATGCTAGGGTTGGGACTTCACAGCATAATGGGACGTATTATAATCTCAATGCCCACCTTCCTGTAATGTTTGAGACTTGTAAACTTTGTAAATGCAAGGCTCTACACTGTTGCAGGTAGCATGCTCTCTTCAGTGAAAATTGAGAGAAGTTCTGTAGAAACTTGCTATTAGGCAGCTGCATCAGCTTTGGGTTACAACTTACTGTCCTCTTGCATATGCACATAGCTAGCGCTGTGCTTCTGAATCTGGACAGTTAGTCTAGTTTCAAATTCAGTTTCGTAAGTAACTAATTCTTGCTATCCTTCCTAGCCTCCTTCAAAGTGTATGGTGATCTCATAGCTTTGACAAGAATGGTTTTCCTGGCTGATGAGAGGATGTTCACATTGTTCTTTCCTGTTACAGTTCTGAGGACTGTATGTCGTCATTCTCTATACTGATAAAATAGGAGGAGGAGGGAGACTGGCCTGCATGTGCCGGGTGATCCCGTGCTGTTTCCACTGTCTCAGGTTCGTTTCCCATGAAGCTGAGATTACAGAACTTGTCCTGTTTGGGAAAGGAAGGTGGGTTTGAGCTGTAGCTTATAGGGGCTTGTCACATCTGCCATGGGGACTGCAGTCTGGGCCCCTCTGGGCTGTTACTTCACTCGGATCTCCATAAGCATCTAGTGGTCTCTGTGATAATGTAAATATACAGAGAGCATTGAATATATCTTAGAGGACCTGAGGAGATAGGCACGGTAAGCTTTCAGATGGGAGGCACTTGAAAAATCCACTTAATTCACCTTTTTACTTTTGAGTTACTCCGTAAAAGGGGGAGGAATCTGTTTACTTTCTCGTTGTGCTTGGAAAAAGGGCTTACCCACAACAAAAGACATTGTAATGCTTTCTATAGTCCAGGATTATTGAACAAAAGCGTCTTGCTGTGCAATATTGTTGCTGCGCTCAATGTTGTATGATAACACATGTTTCTCAGCTGTTGTTGATTCCTCAGTGGCACAGACTTCAAAGGAATGTGCTGAAAGAGAGCCGTGGCCAGAGAAAAAACGAGTTTTGTTCCAGTGGCCTGTACCATCCATCTGTTTAAATACTTCGCTGAACTATTCCAGAGTGTTCGGGCATCCAGTTAGGGCTGACAAGCAATTACAGCTGGGAATGGAGCCTACTGCAAAGGGACCACCTAGGGAAGGCTTAAATGCTACCTCCCCTCTATGGGTCAGAGCCCCCCCGCTGTCCCGGCCAGCGAAAAGAGATAAGGCTCATCATTTAGGGTATCTTTCAACATGACATTGTCTAATGCCTAATGCTATTGAGGATTTATTTATTTTTACTCTCTATGCTATCTTTAGCACAAGAAGGGAAGAATGGTAATGAGGACAGAAGGTCATCTCTGTAGTCTCCTCTCTGTGTGTAACAAACTAGGTCTATAATTTAAATGAATAAATATTTATAAAAAATTAGGGATTTTTTTTTCCCAAAGTTCATGGGGTAGTTAACGGATCACTCAAGTGTCTGCCTAGGTAACAATATACATCACTGAATTAGTTTTAGTTCCAAAGCATTACTAGTAAAGTTAAAAGTGGAGCCCGTTACATTGTGCTATTTCAGATTGAGTTTGGGGAAGCACTCCGCAACTTAATCCACAGTAACAAATAAAAAAACCTGGATACTTGTACATTATGATACATGAGGACACTGCTAATTCAAAGTATTATAACTTATGTTTTTACTTAAATTCTGATATTGAAGTCCACTGTGTAGGACAGGTCTCAACTTACTGTTGCCAACTGAATCTTCAGCCTATGTGCTCTCTATAGTCCCAGATACTGGAACTCAGAGAGGAATATTAACAAAGAGACTAAAAGTAAACTATTGATAACCTGTAAAGATACTTGAAGTTTTTCTGTGCGAGACGGACTTTCATTTTGAGGACTGGGACAAGGACTGTAGATAGTAATGTGTGTTTTGGTTAAGAGGGTTTAACCTTCTTTATGAATGGAAAATGATCATGCAGATGCACTAAGAGGATATTTGAGCTCTGAAAAATTGTGAGGCACTCCAGGATTTGCTTTTCACCTGCAAACAAGCAGCACAGTTCTGAAGGTAAGCTTGAATGTGGTCCTCTGCTGTAGTGTTACTCCTGCCTTTGTACTGTAATGTGACATTTATGCCTTTGAAAAGATAGTTCTCTCAGTGCCAGCAGTCATGATGGTTTTTTTGGTATTTTGAGACATCAGATTTTAATGCCGTACTACTACCTTTGAAAGGAAAGGGGAGGAAAACTTCTAGAAATGTGTAATGTAACTGACTTCCATATAGCTTCTGCCCTTGCTCCAGGGCTGACGTTGTAGTCTGAATTAATTTACTTGCTTTGAAAGCTGTACTAGGTATAACCTTGCATCTTACTTCCCTCGCTGCAGCAATACCTGATAGGTTTCCAGTGTGCACCTTGCTGTGTCTCTAGATCATCCAGTTTTAAAATGGCGAGGCAATGTTGGCGCTTTCTTTTCATTGTATGCTTCCCTTTAATCTTTAAAGAGCTGTAACTTCCTTTTGTTTCAACTGAACTGAAAAGGTTTTTGCTAAAAGTTTTGTGGGGTTTTTTGTTTTTTTGTTTTTGGTTTTTTTTTTTTGGACTCCTGAAGTGTTTGTCAATGTTTCCAAGTCATTATTCAAAGGGGGTTTGGAGTTTCCGGAGCAACCTTTTGAAACTTTATGTTTTATCATCAGTCAGCAGTTTCATAAGCACGGATAAGGAAAGGCTGTAATTCCACTAGGCGACCAGATGTTTTGTGTCTGTGCCAAAGTGGGGAGACAGTGTGGCTTTAGGAGTTGGAGAGTCTGTTGTTCTTGTCACTGGACTGTTTGGGGATCTTCAACAGATCGTATCTGCTTTCTGTCCTCTCCCTTCCCCTCCCTCCTGCCATGCCTATACTGATTGTGATCACCTCCTTTTAACTAAACCGAGATTGAGAACAAAGCATTCTTTGTTGCTTTCTAAAAAGTAGATTTTTTTTTTTGTCAGTTTGTTTCTTTAATATTAAGCTTAAAGCCATAGAAAAGCTGCATGTAATTTGCCAATTAGTGCATTTATAGCTATTATCCAGTAGATTAATACTAATGTTAACTCTGACTAGTGTGGCATTAAGTGAACAATACAAAGAAAGCAGTTTTCAATGCAAATAGAGGGGAGAGTACTGTTAGACTTAAATCCCCTGGTTCTGTACTAAATTGCGCCTTTTCTTGACCGGTAACTCTTAAAGGCTTGTAAGATCCTCAGAGATCCCTGTCTTGCTTCTCCTGCTTCAATGTGACATGTGAAGGAAAGAAAAACGGTAAGGAACTCAACAGATGTCTGCATATGTCAAAGTCTTACTGGAGAATAAAGTAGGAAGATGCCACAGCTAATAATATTTAAAATTCAATATTGGGAATCAAGATACCAAATGCTTCAATGTGCCTTTGCAGCTGTATGGCTGGCAATATTAACTAGCACTACTACCTGGAATAATTGGCATCTGGAGAGAAATATATGGCAGTAGTGGAATGCCCTTGTCTTTGCCCATCAGAAAGTGATTGTGTGGCTTTTTAAAACACGTTCTCAGTCATCAGAACTGCTCCCTCAGTGATATATGTGTGCGTGTGCTTGCTTTGGACTTCATCCATGGCTCCAAGTCAATCAAAGCCTTTGCACTGGTTTCTTTGGGAGCAAGGACAGAAACTTCTAATGAATAAGCTGTATGTTTGAGACTACGTATTTCAAGTAGTGGAATCAGCACTGATGAGCAACAGGACGAACGAAGAACAGTCACTGAATACAATGCAATGCTTTCATGCTATTAATGGGATTGGAATGGGTAACCTGATACTCGAAAGAGATAACAAAGGCTATTTATCATACAAGGGAACATTGATTTTTTTTTTTTTTGAAGGAGTTGGTGAATAGCATGGTAAAATCTTTCATCAGAACTCATTCTAGTGAACAAGATCTGTCAGAAAATGACTGAATTAACAAGAATTTACAAAACAGTCTGAACAGAAAAGTAATTTTCTGTCTTATTACCAGTGTTCTTTCACTGCAATTCCTGTATTTTCTTACCAGTTTACCTGCTCACCTCATGTCCTGTGAATTTAGCTGGTTTCAAACCAAGATAGAACATAAATAAAAAGCATTTGGGTGTTTCTTCTTCTTCCAAGAACTGAAGACTTAAGGGGATGACAAAATGAAATATGTGCAAAGTTGACATAACAAATATGGTATGTGACTGTTCCCTTGTTTCCTCCCTTGTTTCCCGAGAACCGACCAGAAGGCAACCAACTTGATAAGAATACAGCAGTGCTACGTGGGATTAAGCTATTCTGTGTGAGACTGTGGAGAAGTCTCTTTAGAGGCCTTTTAATACAAGTAGGAATGACATCTGCAAGGGTGACCTGGTGCAAGAAAACTCAGTCTGACCTCGTAACTCAAGAATGACAATGTTCTACGTCAGGCCTGCTGCTTACTAGCAGGAAAAGCTGACTACTTGCCTCCTTTGTGTTTTTACTTAAGCAGAGGAACTCACAGTCCCTGCAGGCAAGGCTAGAAGCTAAAGGGAGCACACCTTCAAGAGGTGATATGTGCTATGGGAGGAGACTTCACTGTGAGTTTGCTGTCAGTCAACTGAAGTTCTGTGCACAATGGGTCATGTTGTATAGCAGAAGTTAAGGGAAGGAGGCTCACCATTGCTTGGTAGGGTGGGAGGGAGCTGGGCTCTCACCATCAGCCAAGAATCGCACTTTAAAAAGTACTCAAGTGGTGGGTTTGGTTTACTTAAACTTTTAGCAAGAGAGGAGTTTTTTGGGGTGTTTGGTCTCCCGTGACTTGCTGATCATCTTTGTGATGCATTGGAAAACACCTGATCAGCAATGATTTGTTACTGTAGTATTCAGAGGCCTTGAACGTGAGACCCTGACCTCTACTGCTAGGTACCCTGTGTGTACCAGTGAGACAAGCGTTCCCCTTCTGTCATGGCCAGAGTGAACGGCTAGTGGGAGTGTGGGCATGACCTGCCTGGAGGCACAGCAGGGGCGAGCTGGAAATGCCATGCGGGTCTGCTGCCTTCCAGACCAGTGTCCTGCTCAGAGGCCGCCTCGGTCACCTGCCTGTGTCAGCTGTTGCGGGTGTCTCTAGACCAGAATATCTGCCCCTGGTCTGACTTGCCAGATGTTGAATTTGCAATGTGCCTCTTAAAATATGGGACTCTTCCTCAACCCAATGTTTTCAGCTACACCTGCTGTCGTTCTGTTAACACTTTAGTGAATTGTTCGTGTCCTCTGTATATCTGACTACACTGCCATTTCTGCTCTGCTGTAAGGCCTCCTAAATACTTGTTCATGAACTAGTGGCTTTCTAGGTGTTTCTTTAGTTGCAGCACAGCATTTGCTTTTTGATGGGAGGGAAAGATACTGGGGCTTTCTCTTCTTCATATATCATAGCTGCAGAGAGGCATTCCGCCGCTTCCGAGCGGTTTGAAGCCAGGGGCGGGGGACACTTGCTTTGCTGTTTCCTTGTCCTGGAGTTGGGTTTAACTTACATGGAGCACCTGTCCTGTTTTGATCCTGACATCCTGTCAGTACTCATTCCCTTTGCTCCCTAGGAGACAGCATGTTTGTTGCTGGCAGCTCTCTGCCTTACCCTTACAGGAAAACCAAGCCAAGAATTTTCCAGAATTCTTCCCCTCCCTCCCCTTGTCCTTCACTGACCTCTAACCACATTTTTATCTTTCTTGACAAGATTCTTAGTTTCACTTATCTGCTGCTTTTCCCTTCACTCTTCAGCTTTGATTATTTTTCAAGGAGCTGCTTAGAAACATTAACCATTACAGATGTGTAGACTGTCAAATACAGTCAAATTCCTTAGGTTTTTTTCAGCTGGACTCTTAATACTAAAATGCCTATGGCAGGTAAATATTTTCTATGTACACTGTTTGTCATGACAAAAATATCTATCCTCAGCAGAGACTAAGGAACTGCAGTGGCTATATTTCCATATTACAGTATTCCAATATTACCTGTTGTAAGAGCCCTATGTTTCCCTCCCTGAGCATAAACCACTACTGTAGTAAGGGCATGTAAGTTCAAACTTTGTTTTGTGTAGAAAATGTTAATGACTTTTTAAAAATATATTTCCACACTGTAAGATGAAAATGTAACATAAATAGAAGGAAATGGGAAATGTATTATTCTGTCTTAGGTTTATGGCTTCCTCACTGCTTGAGAAACGCTCTGTCACCCCTAGGCAGTATTGTTTTGTTTTAAAAGACTTAAATGATTTACCTCAACTTTTGTAAAAACATTTGCTTTAATTGTGGGTAGTAGAGAAGAGGATGACTGGATTTATGGAAATGTATGCTGCAAAGATATTTTTTCTTGTTTTGTAGTGCCCTTCAGGCTTGTCATTCTAAATGCACATGCAAAAACCTAAATAATTAGAAATCTGTATGCTTTCTGACCATGATTTACTTTAGTAGTCCATAACGATCTCTGGACAAACTGTATTTTACTTTGGAAGACAGCACTTCAAATTAACCTCCATTATCTTCATCTGGACTAGTATGAATGAGAAATAGCATTCAGTGTATACAAAATTTTTAAGAGTACCCTTCTTTTTTCTTCCTCACGTGGACATAAAGCATGTGGTACGCAGAGAACAATTTTGCTGTAATGGAGTGCAAAATGAAACAAGAGGGAAGATTGTGCTGTAGTATCTGAAATGTCCTCCCTACCTTCCTGCTGTAAAACTTATCTGGCATGAAAAAGGTGGGTAATGGCTTCCCATCTTTCCATCAGATGGGGCGTATCTCCTCATCCCCCAGTTTTGAGAATGGATCTTATTGCTCAATAGTGACATGGGTAGGTGGCTTCTGTGAATAGACAACGCTTCCCTCATATGTACCGTGACCCATGTGGAGTCTCAAGCCCAACAGGACTTCTCTTTCAGCTCTGGGGCTTAGAAGAAGAGGTTGGCTTCTCACCCTGCAATTAGGAAATGGAGCTAACAGAAGTTTGGACACCATCCAAAACTGGAATCTTATGAGAAAAAGCAAAAGGCTGTGGGTGGGTTTTTTTTAGATCAGTGGATAGTATTATTTGAAACCCTTGTGATGATCATAGTGTGATGTCATGATGTATAGCAGTACTGTTGAGCCTCTTCCTACTTGCTGGGATTTCAAAGACTGGGCAGATGAGAATCTCTCTGGTTTGATTCTAATATTGAGAAGGGAACTATCTGAGATGCTTCATTCGTAGTACAAACCTTACTAAGATTACAGAGCAAACTTCCTTTGGATAGCCAACCACTACTTCCCAGTGGCTTTTTTCATGGAAGTGTAAAAGGTATAGCTACTAGATGACTAATTAGACCTTAAACCACCAGTTGATAATGTGTCTGTCCCAACCTGAGTCAGGGATGCTGTTGGCAATCTCAGCAAGATGTTGCTGTAATGAAGTCCTGGTCTGCAAACAAGTACTCGATTAACTTTATGTCAACATGACCAGTTCTGTCGGTATTCTGAAATGCTTAACAGCAGGATGCTATTCTGAAGTTGCAAAGGCACAGATGTAAAGTTATGATTGTCAAACAAGATGCCACCTATGAGCTGCTGTAACTGTTAGTAACTGTGCCTGTGTCCAGTAGCTGTCACATAAGTCATGGGAAACTTCCGTAAAAGACGTTAAGCTAACTGATTTACCTAGCACCTTGAGTGGGATAACAGCATGCACATAGCTAAACTACAGCATCTCTGCTGGCAAGCAGCTCAAGCAAAGAGAAATTTAAAATATAATGTTCTTATGGCGTACTTAACAACAGTACTTTATGAATGACCTTTTAAGGAACAGATGTCAAAGGAAACGTTCCATCTTGTAAGTGGACACAGCTATGTCAAAAAGTGCTAACTAGAAGAGTTAGTATTTACGTTCCAAGTGTGTTAATTGGTTTCAGAGGTAGTGGTGAATTGTTGGCCTACCTTGTTGATTCTAGTAGTTGCGAAGTGTGTATGTAAAGTGTAATCTAAGAGCTGATACCTAGATGCTGTGTTGTCAAATAAACTACTGGCTACTTCTGCAGCATCTTTTCCTGCAACTCCTACTTTAGCTTTTGCTACAAAATCATAACTGTGATGACCAGTGCTCTAATACTATTAGAGCATACAGAGCTTTCTAGGAGGGTTTGTGTGTTCTTATGCTTGATGGAATTTCAAAATAATCTTGCTGTATATCCACTGTTTTCATCTTGCTCTTTGTGTTTTCCCTGTCTTACTGACTTCCGCAACCAGTTTTAATAAAATCAGTCCTGTGCTTGTTGAAGTGTCATTAGGAAAATGGAAATAGCTATATGGCCCAACATGGGTCCTTTCTACTAAACTTGATGTTTAAGTGACACATTAAAGCCAAAGCAAATCTAGTGAGTAGTTTGACTTTTGTGCATTTTTATAGTCCTTTTTCAAAAACTGTCTTGATCATGTGATTTCCTGCAGCGGATTTATTCCTGATGTTGAGAACTAATACAGGCTTTCAAAAGAGATCAGAAAGTAAAGAACCAACAATACTAATTTACAGGCTTTTACTGTTTGTTTTTTAAAATCCAACACCAAATTGATGGGAGCATCCTTTGAGAAATTCTTTACCGTCAGTGTTAGAAGAACAACTTTAGGTTCTGTTTTGCTATGGCGAGCCTGTCATCAGGGTGTCTGACTGGTTACCTTGTACTCTTTAGCACTCTTGAGATGCAAATAATTTCTGTTCATCTCAAAGGCATTATTCATACTGAACCCTGTGGATGTATTGAGTTACATTCTTTCTGTGTTTTGTTCATGTGATTTAATTTCACTAAAATGAAGGCCAGGCACGTCTATGAAATTTGTCTGCAACAATACTGTTTGCACTGCTAGTACTTATTTGCTTAGACCAGTTTGACAATGTGTGAACCTCAGGCAGAGCTTGAATATGTCTGAATTTGTGACTTGTGTCTATATTTGCATCTTCTTATGTAGATTTCAGTTTTTTTGGTTCAATTTTCTGTTATTTCAAAATTTCTATCATTTTATTAATGTGCATACTTTTATCTAAGACTTTTATTCATGACTGCTGATATAGAATATAATACCTTAATCCAAAATGAACTTTCTTTGAAGACTGTAAAGATATGTGGAGAATCTTTGCATAAGCTTCAACAGCATAAGTTGCCTGGGAGACTTTGAGGAAGAATCATCCTTAGGAAGCGAGTAGAACATTCTTCTCTGGCTAAACTGGATTCCCTTACCCAGGGCTTGTCCTTAGTACCTGTTGATGGGAGCACAAGGATCTCTCTGCAGTCTCCTGTCCTGTAGGAAACCCTCAGGAAATAAGGCTGTCTTCTGACCTTCTGTGCCGCTGTTGGAGAACTGTGTGGTACCAAGATGCCTGCCTGTTACGTTACTGCATTTTCTGGTTTGGTCTTCACAGAATCAGAGAATCACAGGGGTTGGAAGGGACCTCTGGAGATCTAGTCCAACCCCCCTACCAGAACAGGTTCACCTAGAGCAGGTTGCACAGGATGGCGTCCAGGTGGGTTTGGAATGTCTTCAGAGTCGGAGACTCCACCACCTCTCTGGACAGCCTGTTCCAGTGCTCTGCCACCCTCAAAGGAAAGAAGTTCCTCCTATATTTAGATGGAACTTACTATGTTCAAGTTTGTGCCCATTACCTCTTGTCCTGTCACTGGGCACCACTGAAAAAAGACTGGTCCTATCCTCCTGACACCTTCCCTTTAAGTATTTAGAAGCATTGATGAGATCCCCTCTGAGTCTTCTCTTCTCCAGACTAAAAAGACCCAAGCCCCTCCGCCTTTCCTCATAAGAAAGATGTTCCAGCCCCCTAATCATGTTCATAGCCCTCTGCTGTACCCTCTCCAGCAGTTCCCTGTCCTTCTTGAACTGAGGAGCCCAGACCTAGACACAGTACTCCAGATGCGGCCTCACCAGGGCAGAGTAAAGGGGGAGGATAACCTACATCAGCCTGCTTGCCCACACTCTTCTTGATGCACCCCAGGATACCATTGGCCTTCTTGGCCACAAGGGCACATTGCTGGCTCATGGTCATCCTGTTGTCCACCAGGACTCCCAGGTCCCTTTCCACAGAGCTGCTTTCCAGCAGGTCAGCCCCTAACCTGTACTGGTGCATGGGGTTATTCCTTCCCAAGTGCAGTACCTTACACTTGCCCTTGTTGAAATTCATGAGGTTTCTCTCTGCCCAACTCTCCAGCCTGTCCAGGTCATGCTGAATGGCAGCACAGCCTTCCAGTGTGTCAGCCACCCCTCCCAGTTTTGTGTCATCAGCAAACTTGCTGATGGTACACTCTATCCCTTCATCAGGTCATTGTTGAATATGTTGAAAAGGACTGGACCCAGTACTGACCCTTGGGGAACACCACTTGTCACAGACCTCCAACTAGACTCTGTCCCACTAACCACAACCCTCTGAGCTCTATCTGCCAGCCAGTTTTCAATCCACCACACTGTCCATTCATCCAACCCACACTTTAGAGCAGGCTGGGAAGAGGAGATGCAGTTTGTTGTTATGTGCTAACACTCAGCTGGGCTCTGTATATGCAATGAGCTGCTTTGTACACATTTAACAGATGTGGAGTCTTTATTTGGAAAAAAAAAAAGCTTAAAATATGGATTAATGTAGGCTTGTGAAAATGTGTGTCACCTTGTACTATTAAAAAATAGCTAATATTTAAGAATAAATGTGTTGGTCTTCATGTGAGATATTCTTACACTCAGTCAATAAATGCTGAAGCTTATTTGACGCATCAGAAATGTAGTTGGTACAGAGTGAGGTAAACAGTGATTTGGTGCAAGTCAATTTGAACCGTCATCCCCAAACAAATAATTGTGACACAAATCACTTATGTAAGTTTGCTTATTTGGGTTTGTCTGTGGTAACTGATTTATGTTGTGCCTTGGATTGGGGAAAGCAATGGAATTGTGACAATTCAGATTAAAAACTAATGTGCAAACTTACTTACATATGTCATTCATATGAAATTCATCTTGACTTATTCTACTTAAAGATACTGGTCCCAGGCTGTGAGAAACCCAGTTGCTTTTTTTTTTTATGAGCCAACACTAGTTGTCTTCCGAGACTTGACTTCAACTCTGCCTGCATAGATTTACTCATGACTCACTTGTAGGTGAACATGACTTGATTAAAAATGTATTAAGCTTTAATAACAGGGGATACTTTTTGCAGTGTAAGAAAAGCTTTTTTGGATGTCTTGGAAAACTGGAGTAACTCAATGGCTCTGAACTTCATTAACGATAAAGATATTTAACAAAGAAAAAGATCAAGATTTGTCACTGGCTTAAGACTAGTCTGAGCGGATGATCTGAACTGTGTTATTAATAGTGACAATATTTAAAGAATCAGAGGCTTTAATTTTCTCGAGAAGCATCTTCATCCTTTGAGTCGGTTTTTCAAGACCCAACTGGTGAAAGCAACCTGGTCTGAATCGAGTGTCGGCCTTGCTTTGAGCAGGAGGCTGGGCTTCTGTGGGTTGCCAAAGGATTCTGTCATTTTGTTTATTTTCTTTGTAAGAGGTGTCGGTGCCCCTTAATCACCATCAGTTGTAATGGGATTGCCTTGCTGATACTTCCAGCTATTAAACCAGAGGGGTAAATAAATCCTTGCTCTTGAGTGTTTCGGGTTTTTTTTTTTTTTTTTTTGAAGAACATTTTTTGCTTATCTTTATGACGCTTCTACTGGATAAATGCAGAACATCTAGGTCTTTCTCTGCATATTTTTTTCTGGCCACTGCAAAATCTTTGTTTAAAGAGGTAGAGTAGGGCAAGTTGATACGAGCTTTCTCTAAATTCTAGGGTAAGCTCTCAGCTTTCCAGAATCTGAATATTATATGGAATCTGATGATTCTGTGTTTGAATGCAGCAGACAAACAGACTGTGCTTTAGGGAAACTTGTCACAGGTGTATAGTATATTGAAATTCCTTATGAATTGTTTCATTAAAAAAAAGGCTATAAGCATAATGAGATCTGTCTCTTAATTGGTGTGCATGTATACTTGAGTAAGGTGCAGATGGAAAAAACATATGCCTAATGGATACAGAATTTTAGGTCTGCTTGTTCACACACCACTTTCTTTGTGAAAGGAACAGCAGAGTGGGTGTTCCTTTGTGTATTTAGACTTGTGCAGACTGTGTCGCAGAGAAGCCTGTAACTCACTGGTGATAACTCTGAGACTTACAGAAACATCTCACTCCTAGCCCAACATAATAAATCAAGCTTCAGCGCCAAGCTTTGAAGTAGGAGCAGAACAGATTTTTAATGAAGTTGAGGGGGAATAATTGATTAATACCCTGTGTTTCATTGGGTGCTACATCATTGGAATTTTTTCTTGAAATTAAATCATTGATCAAACGATTTTGCTGTCACTTTATTTGTTGAGGCAAAGGTTTCCCCTTTGGTTCAAGTAATGATGTACAAATTTTATACAGCTGATAAAATGATGAGTAGGTTGCTTGGTTGCGTGCTTACCTTTTTCATGGAAACCTTACTTTTTCCTTTCAATTACCTGATTTTTTTTTTTTTTCTGGTCAAACAATGCTAGAACATGCTATCAAGAGAAAGGGAGGGAAGTTAATTCTTCACTATTTTACTTATAGATGAAATAATCTCGCAAGAAGGCAATAGTAGATGGAATAGAGATGGATGAAACTTTTTACAAGAGTAAGAACACAAAAGAAACTCACTAAATAGTCACTTGTGCAGAAATCCCCAGCAGCTACAGCATGAGTTCTTAGAAAGTCTGGCAAATACCTGAGGATCACAGCATGTGTTACTTCTGTATAGGCACCTGAATTTTAAAATCTTGAGTTTCTTACTTACAAATCAGTAAACTAAAATTTAATTGAAGACAACCTACACTATGAGTTAGGGGGAGGTTTAGAGGGAAGTCTCAGGATAGAAGTAGTTTCTGGTATCCTCTGCAGATTGTTTAGCCATATGCATGGGAATAGAAGAGTTAATTGCACTAGACATGTGTAGTTGCAATGGTTTCATTTAGAGTTGAAATAAACATTGTAGTACTTCAGTGCTACCTGCCTTACAGTAATATGCAGGCTCATTGCTGGAGCTGTTGTAAAAGCAAGTGTACCAGCTTTCATAAGAAGGTCTTGGAGGTCAGTTAAGTGTCTGCCAGGGACCAGTAAGCCCTTATTACTGTCCGTGTTGTGGAAGTAGGACGTACTGGATCATGGGGAGCCTGCTGTAGTAGCATCAGTTGCAAACCATAGTATTTATGGTATTAGTGGCAAGGTGTATGGAAGTACACTGGTATTATTGGAAACAGTTTTTTAGATGGCAAAGGGTATTTAAAGATGTGGGAACTCTGAGCTTGTCAAATGTTTCTCTAGCATACTTTGGCCATCTTTTAGCCACTTGTGTTGGTAGTCTGCTGAAACAAATGCCTTCTTGATGTTATGTTTCTCTTAAAGGGATCAATTGATTAAAGCGTTTGTTAAAAGTTCACTGGTCAACCAACACCTATAAATCCTGGCTTCTTTTGATGTAACTTTAAATAACAGAGCATTTCTGTGCTTTTATATATCTTTTTGAAAGGGGGGAAAAAAAGAAGCTTCCATACTTTCACAGCAACTGTACTTTAAAAATACCTGTCATTGCCTATGGAGCGCTTCCTAATTGCGTCTTTTCACATAAGAATTTTGCACTTCCTTTAGTGAAAATTTAAAGTGGAACAGCATGCTTTATTTTTGGCAATCTTAAAAGGGCCTAGATTAAGATCTCTGACTTAACAGCAGTTGTAAATAGAAGTCTTTTTGTTATAAAGCCTTTTAAAGTTGTTCCCTTTTTGTGTTAATTGATTAAAATATGAACCGTGTTGGCCCAAGTTACTCTTGTTAATTGGATAAAATGAAACCACAGGCTAGATAGAGAAATCAGCAATATAACTTCCTTGTTGGGAAGGTTGACTGTTATCTTGATGGGCTCTGTTTGCTTGTTGTGGGCATGGATATATGTGTTTTCTAGCCCCAAACCCCCCGAGATTGACATCCTACTTTACTAGGTCTGTCTGTCTGAATGTTACAGAACAGATGGTTAATTCAAAAACAAGAGTATTAAAGCTGAGTAGCTAAATCTGGTCTTCTAAAAATGAGGTTGCTAAAACAATCTGCTGTATTTGATGTAGCTGCTGAATTGGTCTTTTGATACAAAGGCAAACCTCAGTCTAATGCCTAAATGCAGAGGTTGGTCATTTCAAATTTTTTTCAGCTTTTAATTTCTTTCAGAACCTGTAACTTGAAGCAGTAAGTTGCTTACATATTGCAGGGCTCCCGGAAGAGAAAAAGGCTTATTTCAAATCCATTGGTTTTTCTGGGCTTATCACTGTGGTACTGGGTTTTAAGTAACAAAGACAAATTGCAGCAATGGAATAAGGCTGACACCAGATTTTCAACTTGCCGCGATTTGCTTCTTTCTTCTATTTAGGTGGTCAGTGAAATGAGAAGAAAAGAACACATTGTTAGAAGAAAGGGTTACTGTGTTTACAGGCAAATTTTTTCTCTTGTTGTCAACAAATAGGATAGATAATTTGAGACAGGTGTTGTGCCAGAAGAAACCTTTAGATCATCTAATCTGACCTGCACACCACAGATCTGAATTACCTCTGGACTGACCCTGATAGTAAATGAATCTACACACATGTGTACTGATACCAAAGGGATTAAAGCATTTATTTTTTGCATTGATCCTGTTGGGATTATTTCTTAGGGACACCATTTCACACTAACCTACTTTCCTACTTTCAGCTGAAACAGATGAGCAGACTGATGCTGTTTATCACAGCCCTTGGGGGTTTAAATACTTATGATTTTTCTATGAGCTGCTGGAAGTTATAGTCACTTTTCAGGAATCTCTGACCTTGCAATCCATTTTTCTATGGTGGATTGAGTATTTGATCTTAAAGAGAGTTCTGTATGTGACTTTTGAGGTGTTATTTTTCACTTATGTGATGCTGTAAGATGAGCTATTACATTTCTTAGGAGTACTTTATCTCGAATCATAACACGTGACATAAAGGTAGCTTGATCATTGTATAAAAGTTGGAGAAAGCAGTGAAGTTATTTGTATATGCTTCTGCCTTGATAAATGCCTTAAAGTTAAAAAATTTCAGGCTTTCAAATCTTTATTTGCTTTTACTGGTTCTTTTTGTGTTTAACTCTGTGTATGAAAGGTGACAGACAAACAGGTGGAAACTGAATCCTTCCATCTGTTCAATTTACACTACAAGTTTTGCAGGTAGAATTGTGCTTGCTGGCTAAGAATCTCAAATGCCAAATTTTTGTGGGATAGCCCACTATTTGCCATGGAGAGGAGATTGCTTTACTTGGCTGCGTTTTGAAATATTAGATGAAATATTGATTTCCACGGGGCTTTTGGGCTTTTCTCAGAAGAAAGAGTTGGTTGTGGTTCTTTTTAATTTCTGTTTCTCTTAATTGGCCTCAAGACCTTTTTATTTCAGGGAATTCGACAGCTCTGTTGAAGATATCAGCCATATCCTCAGGCTTCTGGAGATGATGGTCTTGAGAGAGGGAGTTATTTGAAATACTATCTGTTTGCTGATCTGTGATTAGGGCACAGGGTTAGATGTTCATACCTCAAGTTCTTGCTCACAACTTGAAATGGCCCCTTCAAACCTGGTGAAGGAGCAAAGTTCAGGAACTAGAGAAACCTTGGCAAAGCTTGGAGAGAGGGAAGAAATATATTAGGGAAGAAATTGGCAGAGGCACTGAAGTGTCTGAGAGCAGATGGAATGTTGTCATCAGTTGCAAAATCAATGTAAATACTTCCAGAAAATTACTCTTCCTCTGCTCTTGCCAAACATAAGGAACAGGAGCCATAAATACCATTGGCAAATTGTTTTAGCTGCCAGTGAGCATCCTGCAGTTGTAATCAACAAGTTGGAATTCTCCCTTGCAGTGCTGGGCAGCGGCTGCTGTGGGAGTGTTGCATTAGTGGTGATAAAATCCACCTTTTTGGTTCTTGCCTAAAGACAATGGATTTTTACAGTTTAAAAATCTCATGGTTCTGTTGCTGTGCTATTTTGATGGGTCATATCAACGATAACAATGAGATTTTTTTTTTTTTTTACTAGTTGTTCCTTGTGGTTGTGTTGTATGGTATGACTTCCCTGTTTTAATGTGGTTCAGCGTTGGGCTGTAAAGCTGTTATTTCGTATGTATTACCACTGCATGACTAGTAACCGATCTGTCCTCCCAAATGCACAGGTTTGGGATACTGTCATGTTTACAAAATGTGTCTGACTGGCTGGCACTAAATTGACTGCTATGGTGTATGGTTTATAAGGGGATGGCTACCTCTAAATGAAAATGAGGAGCCACAAGGCAGGATGAGTTACTAGATCACTAATGTATATGGCATCTGTGTCTCTCTTGAACCCTTATTACCCAGGAAAATGAATGTTGGAGTAGAGAGTGTAAGATAGAGGCTACTTGGTTTTAACTTCTGAAATCTCTGTACTGATCCAAATTCCATTTCCATGGAAACTGGAAGTTTAGTACTCTTGCTTGTCAACTTCAGCTGCTGGCTGGCTTTGGGGAGACTATATTGTTCCTTTACACTAAACCTTTCAGAACTGAGAGTCGTGTTGGTATATTAGCACCACATATTTTGCGAGACTGAGAAATTATAACTAGAATAATTTAATGCATTTAAGTTCTGAGAGATGCTTAACTTTAACTGCTTACAGATCAGTTATCTAAATGTTCAGAGCTCATGCCAGGTTATCTAATTGTTGACTTGTCATGTACGTAACGTATAAGATCATAGTTTCTTTCCTGATGGGGGTAGTTTCTTCATTATGGTGTAGTTTTACCGATTATGAAGCAAACCCAATTCTTTTATTAGCTGACTGCGGTACTGCAGGTGTTGCCTTGTACCAGCCATGGGATGTCATGCATGCATCAGGTGCAGCGACAGCATACACCTAAAGACATCATAAATCTGCACTCTGAGTGACCCTAGGGCTCAACTGCACCACCTTATTATGAAAAATTTTGAAGTTCTGATTATGCTCTTGCCAGCAAGACAGAGCTCCCAGGCCTGGTCTGCCTGGAGTTCATAATGGCAAAAAGACTATGCCAAACCCAGTGAGGATGTAGGTGAAGGCTTAACTTGCTGGAAGAAGCCCTGAAGGAACTGATGGCTCTCCGTGCTTTTAAGTGGAATGGAATTGTTGAGAAGATCATGGAGAATGTGAAGAATGTACTACTATGTTGTGTTCAAGACAAAGAGTTTGACAGGAGAAACTTGTAATCTTTTGGTCGATCAGTAAGTGTTCTTTATCGTGAGAAGGTAACTTTTCTGTTCTTGAAGCTTTGGCTGGGCAAGAGAAACTTACTTTTCTAATAACTTAGACCTACTGCATGTAGAACAGCTTCACCAGAAACACCAATACCAGTTTGACTTTCAACAGCTGCACTAAACTTCAAGTCCTCTTCTCTGTAGGTAGATATTTGAGACTTAAAATATTCAAGTTTTCAGTCAGGGCGCGTGACCTTCTTCCAGGCAGGTGATATATTCTGTGAGCACAACTGGCACGCAGGCTGTCCTGGATGTGTATGAACAGAAACAAGGTTACAAAAAGAGCTCCTCTCAGTTTTTTATGCTGTAATATGGCAATTTGAAAGAAAATAAACTGTTTTGGTAGGTAAATGGTACTACTTTTAAAACAAAAAGGTTAAAACTTTCAGCTTTGTAAATAAGCTACAGCAAGGTGCTGTTTTGATTTCAAAAAAATGAGTAAGGTGGTTCTGAAGCAGTGCCTGAGATCTTAACTCAGCAGAGATATCTCCCAGACAATTAAGGAAAAATTGTTTGCAATTAAGAACTTAGATCTAATTGTATGCATTTTAGGGTTTGTTTTGTCTCACAGAAGTATCGGTTTGTTCATTAGTATATTTGTTCCTTTAATGATCATGAGGTTGGTAAACTAAGCAGTATGAGTGAAAAGGGAGAATCATTTAAATCTTCTGTTGTGAGCTGAAATCTTCTGGTGATCTGTCTTCCTGTCTGGATTCCCTTTTTAATTCCAGATTTCAGTGTGCTTGCTTGTTTAGGTGCAATATAGCAGGCTTGTTTAAGGGGAGGTTGCCTTGGGAACCTGCAACGTCTTTGCTGTGATGGCTTTGTCTGTTGTCTCTTAAGCTAGGAGGTTCCAGGTGCCTTCTAAAACATGGGGGACTCTTCCCCTGCTGTGATGCCTGGAATTCAATCATAATTTGCCAACATAAAACCAGGAGCTGGTAGCTAAAAAAGACATGCATTTTTCTTAGAACATAGATAAAGGGTTGGAGGGAAAAGCAACAGAATTAAGTCAGTTATGGTTATTTCTGACTCTACCTCTAAAGATAAGTGTGTAGCCAAGACAACTTGTTTGTGTTAAGAAGTTTGCCTTATGTTTGAAAGGTGTTGCCATAATTATTTTTTAGCAATGACTTTTGTTCTCTATTCCAGCACTCAGTAGGTCTAAAAGCTAAAGACAAGTTTTTAAGTCACATGTAAAAGGTTAAACCTTGACTTGGGGAAAATACTCCCAAACTACCTGCAGCTAAATATGGAAACAGTAAGTAACCCAACGGAGCTTCTCATCTTCTTTAAAATGTTACTTGAAGAGGTGCTTTAACATACAAAAAATCCTTTCTTCCTGCTGGTGTTTCTTATCTTGCACATGAATTTAAATGAATAAATATGAAAAACTCAAGTAAACTTAAGCACAACCTTTCTTTCTGTGTCACAGGTGTTATTTAAAGGGCCGAGCCAGGATGTCTGTGTGCCCAGTTGGGCAGTTATTCAGCTGCTGCTTATCTGGGTGAAGAGGTTATTCAGCTGCTTGTTTCATCTGTGGTGTTCAGTTCTCCCATGATTACTTGACTTCTCTTCACTTGTATAGGTTACAAGTTTAAAGAAAAGAAAAAATTTTTAAAGAAAAAAAAAAATTTAAAAAAAAAGAGGAAAAAATGAGTATTATTGAGTAAAAGCCTTGTGTGATGCAAGTGTATCGTAACTGATTCAAAATCTTGTGAGGTTTTGTTCCTCTTACAACTGGGAATAATCTTACGTTGTTCTTGCTGAAAATGGGTTTCTGTCCATGTTGTAAAATGGTCATGCAGCTTGGGCATAACAGGTGATGTTTAACAGGGATTTTGTTATTTATGCTTTGTTCAGTGTATGTAAGATGCAGGTAAAGATGCAGGTAAATGACTTCAGAAATACAGAAATGCTGAACTTTTTTCCTTTTTTCCACCTCCATGTAATATGCCTAGATAATAAGCATAAACATAATCACATATAAACATAGTAAATAAGACAATCTGGTTTCTGGTGCTATTAGTCAGTTTTTTGATACCTGTAAGTAGCTATCTCCTCTGCCCAGAATCTAAGAGCTAAGATTCTCATTCACGTCATTGTTGGACATAATTTGCTTACCAATAGTGACGCTACTTACATTATACTACTTATTTTTAGAAGGCTCAAGGAGTTATGTTGTAATTGAATTACTGTGAAGAGTGATCTGGTCCATTATCTAGCACATACTCAGTCCTGGTCAAATGGCTTTTAATGGCATTAAATAATAACCTCATTAGTACTAGGAATATAATATACATGTTTTCCCCAGAATCGTAGTTTGTGAAGAATCACAAGCACAGAAAAAACTAGCAGCATCTCATAGTCTTCTGTTGTAACACAACTGGATGCAAAGGAAAGCACTCGAGCTGCTCTGGGTCGTAAACGTTTGGCCATTCTATCCCTAAGGTAGATAGGGGTTTGTACTTGACTGTAACTGATTTTATTTTGTATGAGGACTTCATGTACCATGCTGTCCGTGAAAGCAGACAAAATGAAAAAGCTCTTTCATGCCTCTTGCATTTCTCTTGAACACATGCAAATGTTAGCAGTGGCAGACCTGCAGTTATATTTGTTTTCAAAGAAGATGGTGACTTCTAACTCTCATCTTGAAGAGATTAAAAGCTCCTTTTACTAAAGACAGTAACACCAATTTATTCACACCTTGCACTAAAAGACTGCTTTTGTCTTGGTGACTTAGCGTTAAATCTTATGTTTCTAAGACTTAAGTAGACCATAAACCATGCTATGAAAATAACTTTTGGTTGGCTTTTCAACTAATATACATAGGAAGCCAATTCTGAAGTCCTTAGAATAGTAATTGTGGCTGGTGTATGAGTGTACTTCTTAACTGATGGATTTCCCTTGCACCCCGTTTTGACAATGTACACTTCTATGTGCGTAGGTCCAGGTTTATTTTAGGCAATACATATTTAATTAATGTGGTTGAGTAATAGAATCAACCTCTATGCCCCAAATGATACTTCGTTTTGGGATTTTCCCTTCTGTAACTGCATTGTAACTTGCCTTATGGGGTGCTTCGTATTTGTTTTCACATGATGCAGCAGACCAAGGGCCAGCAATGTTGATTCTGTACTTTCAAGGGATGACTGATTTGATGTGTATATAATGTAAGCACTGAACTGGATTGCATGTGGATTACTTTCTGCTGCAAATGGAAATAAAATATTTCATCTTGCCCCCTTCCTACAGCAACAACAACTAAAATAGGGTGAATAATGATGAACAGACCATGGCCCTGTAACCACACTTGAAAATTGCCTTGAATACTACTTTACTAGGCTGTGCTCCTAATTTGTGGTTTATGCAGTGAGCCATTTGGCTACAACGTACCGATAGGTGCACCTTTCATGTTCTTGAGATGGCCATCATATTGTTTAGAGGAATAGTATGCTGTACTTCTGCATGCTCCCCAGCATTTTGCACATGGTTTAGGTTTAATGATTTGTGCTTTATTTTGTTTTGCCTGCAACTCACTTCAACATTTCCTGGAAGGTATTCCAGAATGGAGCAGCTATGGGGAGGGATATGTGTGCTTGTCAATAACACCTCAGTTGTATGGTCTTGAAGACTCATGTTGCTCTCTGTGAAGGACAACTCTGCAAGTTAAGAATGAACTGGTTTTGTGGTTTCAGTAGCCATGGAGATCTGTGTCCAGGCACTTACGAGGACTGAGGCATATTTGGTGACAAACACTTCAGTTACCTTCTCCAGCTTGGTCCATGTTGACCTCTCCAGTAAGAGAATAACAGCGCTTTCCTGTATCTTCCCGTTTCTGTGACCTTCTCCAGAACATTGCAAGATTCTCAGGTTGTTTTTAAGTGAGGCTTTCTGTAGGCATGTATTATTGCTGCAATTATAAATGAGAATAGGTGGTGGTCTATGTATATGAGAAACTTTCTGAACTCTGCATTCAGTCTAATTATTGTGTTTCTTTTTTGGATAAAACGTGCACAAGAGATTTCTGGATACATTGCTTTATTTTGGTGAGTGAACTTTCGGTTCTGAATAATGCAGTGAAAGCAAATATTTGCAAGGGGAAATGATGGTATAGGTGTGTTTTACCCTTCAGGTGTCTCTGTAAGGGAACTGCCTCAGACGTCATCTGTGGTATACCTGCTGCTATGATCAAGGGCTTTTCTGGGATGTAGGATGCTACAGTATTAAATATTGTGGATTTTTTGTGTGTACATATAAATTATAGTTCAGCTATCCAATAATATCCAATGGATGATGTACTCTTATATTCAAGTGACAGCACTCTTGTTTTTATTCATTAGTCAAGTAATGTAAACCAATTTCAATTAATGTTGGGTAGGAAACAAGCTTGAAACAGAATAACTTTTCAGTTGGATTGCTACTACAAAAACGAAATAATTGTAGATCTGTTAGTGGCAAGCTGCCAAGAAAATGCTGATTCTGATTTTAATGCATTTTAAAAACTTATTTATTAACAATTATGTAACAACATATTAACAGTTATTTATTAACACTGCAGCTTTGGTAGCTTGGGAGACTTCACTCTAAAAATTTTTTATTTTTCTTTTTTTTAAATGTTGTTTCCAAGAATCAAACACTAAGAATATGGGGTTTGGGTTGTATGTTTGTGTTGTGGGTTTTGGTGTGTGGGTTTTTTTTTGTTGTTGTTGTTGTTGTGTGTGTGTGTGTGAATATGATAACTTAGTGAAATGTATTATCCATATAATCTCTTGTTTTTACTATAAAGAGTTCTTTTGGAGGTGATCGAACCAATGTTTTTGTCCTGTCTTACTTCCATCTTAAAAATAGTTTGTGTAACAAAGAAATAATTGCATGATGATGCCTGGTTGCTTTGTATGAAATCTAATAATTGCTCTCATATGGGGTATTATTCCTTATGCAAAGTAAGTGCTTTTCCTACATCAAATTAATCTCAAGGACAAGAAGGATGAAAATGACTGGAATAAAGAGTAGAGAAATAAGATTTATATTTTCAAATGAAAAAAAAACAAGGAATGTAATTTCTAAAATGTATATGAGAAATTGAAGTGCATAATAAAGGTGTCTGGGCATATTAACACTCGTGGGGTTTGTTTTTTTTCCTTTGCTACACATCAAATATAGGTAACTCTTGTTGCTCCGAATCCTCATCAATGTTGGACATAGCTTTTAAAAAATTTAGCTACCTCTTCTAAAGATCTGGGCTGCTTAAACTTTCATTCCTCTTCTGAAAGTTTTTCTGTTTAAACAAAAAAGTAATGTTTCACTCTGCTGTTGGCTGGGAGGCTGCGGACAGCCGCTTCTGCCTTCTGGTAGAGAAGGCACAGTGAGTATGAACCTGCATCCGGTGCATGGGAAGGGTGGGACTCCTGATGTGTTTTGCTGAAGACCTAGATTTCAAAAACATCTCTTCTTTCTATGACTTGACAAGTTGTTCCAGGTTGTATAATGCTTTGCTGTCTAGGTGAATTCCTCCGCTCTAGCCAGGAGCGCATCGCTTCCACGCTGTTACTGGTGTTGCCCAGTGCCACTGGGCTCTTGCATCTGCCTGGTGAATGCTTGAAGAAAAGCTGGTTTCTGCCTTGTGCCAATACCACCAGCACAGTGGGGTGAGGAGATACCGTAATTTCTGCAGGAGCATGCTCTCCATATGCTATGTAAAATCTTCTTACGTTCAGGGTTTGGCGTTTGGGTTTTTTGGTTTTGGTGCAGTGTTGTAAAAGCTCTCTGCAACTTCCTAGATTTTTCTATCAATTCTAGCAGTTTATTACTTGTGGTAAGGGAAGACTTGCTCCTGAAAATGCTGATAAGAGGCTGTGCTTTAAGCAGTGAATGCAGTTATGTTTGATTTCTCCGAAGCGCAGGTTTGAAAGCCAGTGGTCTTGCATTGCTTTGTTGTTGTTTTCCCCCTCATTTCATTTCTGAATGCTTCCTGTGAAAGTTTTTAAAATTGTACTGCATGCTTTGTCAACTATGTTTTTCTAGTAGTTTTGCAAGAATTACTAGCTTTCCCATGATAATTATATCATACATACAGTATTATCTGAAAACTGCTTACTTGGCCTTTATCTCTCTCTTGTAGTCATGCTGGCCTCGCAGATCTGGACTAACACAAAGAATAATTAACTACAGTGTTCCTGAAAGAAATTTGGCAAAGGAAGCTAGTACTGACCTAATCTGTTAGATTTTTGGGAGCAAAATATGTCTTTTATGTCAAATGGTACACTTTGCTTGTGTCGTGGTTTATCCCCAGCCAGCAACTAGGACCACACAGCCGTGTACTCACTCCCTGTGCCCCTCCCTCCAGTAGGATGGGGAGAAGAGAGAGAAAAATAAGCAAGAAAACCCTAAACACTTATGGGTTGAGATAAAGACAATTTAATAGAACAGTAATGGAAGAGAAAATAATAATAATAATGGTAAAAGAATATACAAAATAAAGTGATACAGCCTGAGCTGCTCTCACGACCCAATGATCAGTTGCCCAGCCCATCTCGAGCAGTGATTGCGGATTCCTGCCCCTCGGCCAACCCCTGCTTGAATACTGAGAATGATATCTATGGTATGGAATATTCCTTTGCCTGACTTGTCCTGTCTATGCTCCCTCTCAGCTTCTATGGGAAGCTGAAAAAGTCATTGACTCAATATGAGCACTACTTAGCCACAACTGAAACAACATGTGTTATCAACATTATTCTCATACTAAATCCAAAACACAGTCCCATACTAGCTACTGTGAAGAAAATTAGCTCCACCCCAGCCAAACCCAGCACAGGTTGCAAGTTAAAAGTGCTTCTGCCCAACAGTGTTACCCATGCTTTCTTTAGCACAGAACATCCACTTGGCAATTCAAGATTATTAAATAGTGTTGCTGCCCTTGCAGCTGGTTTGTAGAATTTGACTCCAAAAATTATCTAATTTGCAGTAATTTCAGTTAAACTCTGGTACTGGAAATACAGAGAAGTCTCAACACAGGCAGTTGGCGCTATAGCAGAAAACCACCCTTCATTCTACAATATAGAATTACTTAGCTGTAGTCGATCAGTTGAAAAATCAATCATTTTTTGTGCTTCTCTCTGCAGAGAGAATGCTTAATCACTGCAGCTGAATTTAATATCATGTGCGACTGGTGTATTATATTATAAAAAGAGCTATAGGTTGATACTTTTCTCTCTTGTGGAGCTGAATAAAATTTTCGTTTCTATAGATGTATTTCTTCTCTCCAGCTGAAGAGATTGTCTGAACTTGGACATCTTCCAGTGATTATAAACAGCAATGGCTAGTAAAGATGTTTGAATGTTGGTTTTAACTCAAACAATTAAGATGTCATTAATGTATTGAGAAGTGGGCCCTTTTCTAGCTGTAAAGTGGTATTTTTGCTTAATATTTGGTTACTCTTAGAAACAATGTAAGTATACTTTAAAGCTTTTGATTATTTTAAACCGTAACCATGCTAATACCAAGTCAAATGAGTTGGTGCGTTCTTAACGTAATACTTAATACCAATAACTGAGTTGTAGCTATGTTTTTTCACAAAGCATTTATTTAAGGAGGAAGCAGTATAAATTTTTCGCTTGATGAGACAATAAGAAAGCACACAATAGAAGAAAAACAAATACAGACCCTGTGGGGATATCTGTACTCTTTCTTCCCAATGGAAATTTAAGTGCCTATATGGCATTTCTGTAAGGAAAGTGAAATATTGCCTGCTTAAGGGCATTATTGAGGCTCTTTGTGGGCATTACGGCTCCCTGTTTGATTTGGAAGTGGATGCTATCAGTGGAATAATTAGTGTTTTGTGCTGATCTCTTTGGAGGTAGAATTGTCTTATGTCACTGTGGGAATTAGCGTAGGGAAGAAGGAACTAGACAAATTCATGTTCAGTATGTTTCCTGAGTAAATATAAAAACTTTTGTGTGTGAATTTTTTTGTTCAGCTCACAGCTGCAGAAGATCATAAACTAGAAGTCGAGGAGCATTTAAAAGTACAGCAAAACATTGTGATCAAGTGATCTGTGTAAATGATGAAAAGAACGGTGTGGAGGCGGAATAAAAGCACCTTCTCTAGTGTGTGGTACACCAGTGATGCAGGACATCTACGTATTTCTTTGGATATGCTGTCAATACTGCTCACTGCTCCCTGTTGTCATGCAGCATTATAAACTGCTTTAACCTTGGAAGAAGTGAATTAAATTATGGGTTAAGGCCTACGGATGAGGGGTGGGGGAAATGGTATTATAAGAAGAGGGGATAGAGGTGGTGAAGTATCCTTCAACCAGAGACGTTATCTTCTTGGAATGCAGCGGTGAGGTACCTGTTTTATTACCTTATCTCTATGGCATTTTGAAAGAGGCTTGAGAGACTAAGGACTGTGACACACTGAGTTACAATAGTTTAACAAGCTGATACGCATCTGCTGAGCTCCGGTACCTTTGTGCGTTTTCTTAACCTGTTCTCATTCACGTTAAAATGCTTTAGTACTACTTCTTTGCTTGTATTTAATCTAGTATGTTTTACCTCATACTCAGAGAGAGCCAAGACTGGTAACGGCTAGCTCATTAATGCTCTACCTTCTTAAGCTTGGTGTTTGCCTTGATGCATAGCAAGTTAAAGTCGTTGGGAAACTTCAGATCTCTTTAGGTTAAGTCTTTGGATGTAACCCTTTCTAATCTGCCTTCTTAATGAAAGAAGTCCGAAGAAATCTTGGCCAGTGTTCATATAATTCATACCATGGTTCCACTGTGAAACTGCTTGTGGTTAAGCTATTAATCTCTTGCTGCAGAGTCTACATGCAGTTGAGAGCCTTACTCTGGCCACTGTGTGAGATGGGATGCTAGGTTAGCTGAATATGTGATCTGACCTACAGCTAGCTTTCCTTGTGTTATTATCAGAAAAAGTAAGCAGTAAGTGTGTAAGGCAGAGCGCCTCTCAACTTTTGTCTTGAAACCTTTAGGCCAGGGATAGTTGAAATACTCCGGCTTCAGCCCAGTGCTGGCTGAAACACGGCTGCTATGCTCAATTGCGTATTACCTTTAGCAGGAGTTATATTTGTGACTTCAGTTAAATGTCCAGTTCTTGTTGCCTTCAGTTGGAGCAAGACCAGCATCTCGTATGGCGTGGTGACCGTGCACATACAGTATCAAAGGCTCCTTTCTAAAAGAGAAGACAAAAATAAAGTGCAGTGAGATAGGGATGAGTGTTTTGAGT
This sequence comes from Burhinus oedicnemus, assembly GCA_008921705.1. Lineage (NCBI taxonomy): Eukaryota > Metazoa > Chordata > Aves > Charadriiformes > Burhinidae > Burhinus > Burhinus oedicnemus. The sequence continues at coordinate 3,577,262 of VFFE01007500.1, forward strand.
AAGAGATGGGAGCTGAACAAGGGAACAATGAATTGGATCATTAGTTCAGCTACTATTAGCCAAAAATGCCTGGAGTATATTGAAGGAAGATATTGACTCTATTTAAAGTAGTAAAGCCAAATAAAATATTTCCCAAATGATAGATCTATCTTTATCTTCTCTTCATGGTTGAAATCTGCTGGGTTAAGTCCATTTGCAGTGAGGCTTACCTAGTGAAGTAATAGACTGCTTAGTTTGTCAGGCAGCATGCGGACAAGAACCTTGTCTCTCTTTTCCAATTTGAAGACCTCTGAAGACTTACCATTAGAGGTAAGCCCAAGCATTAAACACTTACTAAGCTGCTTGTAACTATGGCTGAATGTTTGGGTGGGGGACGTGGTAGGGAAGTTGTATATTTACTATTGGTTTATTTCCAAAGTTTTGCAGTACCAAATGCTGGTGTATGTCTTGCTTATAATGAAATATTTGAGCTGGCAGTCATGGGATAGCTCAGGTCTGGAGTACCTTTTCATTCATATAATTTCATTTGTTTCCACTTGGTTTCTTAAGATCCTTTAATTAAATCATATGAAGAATAAAGGAGGAAAATACACATTTTTCTCAAATAATTTGTAGAGAGGTAGCACCGTACAGCAGGCTTGTGATGAAGAGTTTGGTCACTACACAACTCTTCTACTCATAGTTTGGGTATTTCTGTGTCATGACCGTCTTGCGTACTCATAGTGCTACTATTTGGGTATAGTAGCAAAATACTATTTTTAAATGGGTTGGGATTATACTTTTTCTAGAAACAAGCTGTGCATCTCGTATGCTCTAAAAGTCTTTTAACTTTTCCTACAGTCTTTGCCACTTTCAAAAGAAGGTCAAAACATCCTCTTCAGCCTCTTGTCTCTGATCTTTGCCATTTCAAAAACTGTTTCATTGTCTGGGAATGTTGGTTTTGAAAATATGCACACTGTGCCATTGGCTATTTGAATGTTTTGTGTACAGATGTGTTGCATTTGCCCTCAAGGAAGAAGCCATCCTAAGGCCTTAATGAGTTGTTTCTTGGCTTTGACTAAAAATCTGGAAATTACAAGTGAGGGCTAATCAGAGTTAGTGTAATCTGCATGGGATCTGGATCAGTGTTAACTAGAAACATCTCCAAATCATGGGATACTAATTTCATTTTTCTTCTGATCTGTTCCTCTCAGCTGTATGCCGACTGAGGAGGAATTAGATATGTAATACCTTATAAAAAATGTTTGCAATTTTGCAAACAAATAACTAGGTTTGGGGAGGAACGGAGAGGAATTTATTAAACTGTGTCTAGATGTAGTTGAAAAAAGAGCTTTGATAAAAACACATAAAAAGTTGGCAAAGTAGTGACTCATCAAAACAAACAGGCTTATTTTCATATATTAGCAGATCTGGACAGCATATTTTTTGGCCACTTGGCTTCAGGTTTCCCTTGACTGAGCAGTACTCTGAAGCTGGTGAGAGCCTTCAAATCCCAATGCAGATTCCAGGGTGGGTGTTTGGAGCTGCTTCTTTTGTCCCCCTCTAAGGGTCTTCACGCTTCTCCTGGGAGCTGGCCAACACCTATTGAAGCCTCATGCATTCCATAAAGCATGTTATTGCGGTGAAGGAGTAAAACTTTCCGTGTGCTGGTACTTACGTGTTGGCGCATTAACATTGCAGTACATCTTTACAGCATGCCTTCCTCCTGAGTATTTGCAGCTTTTTGGCTTTGAACTGCAAAAGTTTGATTAACAGCTGTAGTGCGTGTGTACCTCCCACATGTTGTTTCAGTGCATGGGACCTTTTCAAAGGGAATTTGGGGGGTTTGCTGGCCAGTGCTCTAAATCAAGAGAGACATTGCCAAAGAAGTCTGAAACCAGCATAACAGACGTGATAGGCTTTATTGCTGCTTTTCTCTTTATCTTGAGTTTGTTCTGCTAATGGCAGCAGGATCTGAATCCTGCTTTTGAACTTTGAAGAAAAGCTTTCCATTTCCTCTGGCCTATGTTGAGCACTTAAAATTAAGCAGCGAGTCTCATGATCCCCTACAGAGAGAAAAAAAAAAAAGTAAATGGTTGTTCAACTGTAAGGAAAATCCTTTGGATCTAAGTAGTGACTTCTGCATTGTCCTGACTCTGGAGTTAATGTGAGTACTCCATTGCAACATACCTTTTTGTGTGGTTGGTTTGGTTTTTGTTTTGGGTTGGGTTTGTGGTTTTTTTGACATGGTAAGCTTGAACAACCGTCAATAAAAAAAGCTTCTCCTTGTCTCCCATCCCATACCTTGCCTTTAACCAAAAGTGTATATCCATTAATTTTTTTAACCTTTTTCAGAGAGAATGAAAGTACTGAATGGTAGGGGTCATGTTTGTGTAAGAAAACTTGCTTTTAGAGTTTTCGTTATAGCCAAAATTAGGTATTTGCATTTAACAACCACAGTGGTTTGAGATGTGAAGACATTGATTTAAAAGTGACAGTACCAGCCCATAGCATAAGCTGAATTATAGAACCTCTTACAGGAGAGCAGAAGCAGTGAGCTGATAATCTGCCAGGTTTGGTTTTATTTTTTTTTGTGATGTTATAAGAAATGTAGCAACTTGTGATCCGTCTTAAACTTCTGCTTCAGTTAATGCTGTCTACATACATTTAGAGTTTGTCTAGCTTCATCGAAATATCTTCAGAGTTGGGTTCTTCCCTCTCCACGGTAGGCAGAATGTCTTGAGATTTGTCTCTTTGCCTTTCTGAGATGAGCAGCCTGACATTTTCTCTAGTCAATTACTGAATGCATCTGATTTTCTGTACTTTTGAGTTAAGATCTTTAAAATTAGCCTTGTGGTTTTTTGGTTGGGTTTTTTTTGGTGGTTCCCCCCCCCACCGCAAGTGAGTTAAGATGTAGTTGTTATCGTAGGAGATTTAAAGACATAGTCATCCTGTTGTTGCAAACTAAGAACTAAATCTCAGTCATGTTTTCATTTATTGTAAACCTAATGTAACCTTGGACTGTAAAATGTTGCTTTCTTCTTGGTTAATAGTGGCCTTTTAAATATTGACTTACGTTGCCAATGATGCAAATTAAGTTTTGTAGTAGATAAAGCAAAAACTTGCTATTTACCTTTGTACTACCAAATAAATAAATTTAAAAGACTTTAACGGCATAAATTGTCATCTCCTGAGCCTTTCCTGATAGCTGGTGCTTAGTTGGCCCAGGATTTATCAGGTGGTAATTATTATTAAGTGTCTAACTAGAGATCATCATTACTTCTGAAACTTGTGGGAGTCTTGATTGCTTTCTACAAGGTTTCTCCTAAGCTAATGTCTCTACTGAGACAAATGCTATGGCTTTACTTATGGCTGTTTGAGATGGAAGTAATGCCTTGTGATAGAGAACTAAATTTTTCTCCATCTCTCACATTTGTCTTACACTTGCATCTTTGCAAGGTCCAAGCATACTTGAAATTCCTTCCACTGGAGTGATTGCTTCCAAAGAATTGATTAAACTTCTTTCGAAGGAGTGCAGCAAAACTGGCAAAAGTCAGTTTTCTGTTTGTCTTCCACTGACTCATTGCTAATTGCAAGGAAAGAAAAAGGTAGTTTGGCTTCTATTGACTACATAATGAAGCAAGAAATTAAAGCTCCAAACAAAAAGAAAGCTATGATTATATAATAGCAGTAGCTGTTACAAAATGTTAATTCCTTTGATTAGTGACAATTAAGAAACTGTATTATAATCCCACGAATAACATTTTCTCAGATTCTTGGGGCAGGGGGGGGTATGACAGAGGACACACAGATGTTGGCTGAAGGTCTGATGGAGGGTGCACATTTTCAACAAGGACAAATGCTTGTGGAGGAAGCTAGAGATCTGCAAGCTTTCATGCCCAGCTTTGCTCTCTGCAGGTGCCATCTGTGACTTTTTTTACAACCATGAAATGCATAACAGCTGTATACTTAAGTATTTTACCTATTATTATCTAGTGTGTGCTTTCCGTTAGAGACATTTGAAGTTCATTTTATAGAAGCTATTTGCAGGCACAAGGTACCCGAAAGAGACTGCTACTTAATAAACTTGCCTTATTATACTGAAATTGAGTGTCTCAACATATACAACAGAATGTTGCGTTGACTCTTTATGTGCATCAACATAAAAAACTGAACTATTGAGGTTTTTTCAAAACTTTTTTGTGATCTAGAGACCTTAGTGATAACATACAAATTCTCTTCAGCCCTTGAGCACTCTAACTGCCTTGCCTTCGGAAGACACAGCCAAGAGGTGGGCGCTCTGGTATCTTAAGCGACTGGAAATTTTTGTCTCAGTGTAGTCCTTTCCTTGTAGACGAACATTGGCTTGCGCAAGGAGGAATTCACTGGCTCTCTTTATCCTCTTAGCAGTGGTGAGCCATACAAAATAGCTTGCACTGGAGTTTCATTGGCTTGTGTGTTTTGCTGGACTGTTAGTTTGTGAGCTTTTGGCTCTTATAAATCTGAATTTGATTTCTGACCCAGTTCACTATAAATTGAAGGGTGCCATCTGGGACAGGAACAAATGGAGCGGGTAGGAAGAATGGTACAATTTTTGGATACAGAGCTGGTTTCTGCTTTCAAGTGTGAATGGAACTATGTGCATTTGAAATAGGGGAAGGATGTGTTTGTGGAATCAAATGTGAAGGCTGTAGCGCACTGCATGCAAGATGGCAATCACAAAAGAAAGCACTGCAGGCCTTCAGAAAAGGGGCAGGTTTTCTCTCTCTCCCGCCAGTTTTTGCTGCTGCTGAGCACTGTCTTTACTGAAGTGCTTCACTTCGTCCTATGCAATTCTAAGAAGGCTGGCATTGGGGGTGTTGTTATGAGTGGCATAGAACTCTTTTTGCCAAGGAAGGGTAATTGAAGTTAACCTTTAAACCCTCTGGGAAATCATGGTTTTAAATGAGAACTTTCTTGTATTGAAAGGGTTGGTTGGAAATGCAGTGTGATGCCTAATGTTCCTGCTAATGTTAAACACTGATTTGAAACTGGATTTTTTGTTTTTTTGTTGGTTTGGGTTAATGCTAAACTGAACCAATTTGAATTTACAAATAATCTGCAGTAACTGTTTAGTTCTGATATCTTAATTATTTTCTGTTCCTGATGTGGATTCTGCAAACTAGCTTACCTCAGTGCTCATATAAAAACATGCTAAAACTGTGTAAACAACCTATGGCAGCAGAAAAGAACGGCCTTTGCTTACAAAGGTGACAGCAGTCTTTCAGAATTTTTTAAAATAGAACGGGCTCTCCAGAACTATAAATTGCTATGATGTGGAAATAGAAAATATCTGCTGAAAAAGTGAAGAATTGTTTCCTCAAGAACTGTAATATCGACTATTTGAATGAACTGAAGGGACTGCTGGATTCTGTCTGTGTCGCAAACACAGGCTGCATGCTAAACTCCTGCTTTGCCACTAGTTTAGTTGTTGCACTGGCTGGGATGTATGCTCAGTGCCAAAGGGAAATCTGATTTTATTCTTTCACTACTTTTGCATGCGTGCATGTCCTTAACTACACTAATGCAAGTAAACCAGAATCTCTTTCCAGTTTTTTTGTTACTGTCAACCAGACTTATCCTTAAGGAAAGAAGTTAAAGTGAATGCCACATCATTGTGCTACCATTTTTATATGCTGCCAATGTGCTACCACTTTTATGTCGCCTAAATACCTGGATGACTTGTCCAACTATACTTTTTCAGAGATGTGCATGGTTAATGACATACGTGTTTTAACTTGCATTGTTCTTTCCAAATGTCTTCCTATGGTTCTAACCACCGGGATTAATAACAGGAGCTAACTCAGCGCGCTTTCTGGTAACCTACAACCCAAACAGGCCAGTGGATATGTGAATACACAGACCTAATCCCAATTTCTGCTAAGCGCCACTTGGCTGTATGACCTCAGACTCTTTTGCTGCTTCTTTAAATATGCTTTCTCATACATGCTTTTCTGAGAATCAGTGCAAATTATTTAGTCATATGTAGGCATGGCAAGAGTTTGATGCTGTGTTTGCAGAATTAAGAGTCAAGGGTGAAATTGTACAATTTGTTTCAAATGTAAGGCAGGCATGTAATGTGATGGAGCTGCTTGTTGTACTTTAAATCTACAGAGCAGACTTTGGTTGATCATGAGCAAAAAAGACTATCAGCAAAAAAATTTTCAACAGCAAAGCAAATTCTTGCTATGACTTCACATCTTCTCTACTGCTTATGTTGGATAATTGCCTTGTGAAGCGAGCCTGAATACGTCTAACTACAGCAGTATAGCCAAGGCAGTGTTTTGGAAGGGAGGTCTCTGATCAGCAGTCTGCAGGAACCTTCGCACTTCTAGGACTGCTGAAGGAGGCAGACAAAAGCATGGCTCCTCTCAGTAAGTGTAACATTGCAATGCCTGCTGTCTTAAGAAAAAACTTGCTGACAAGGAGAAAACTACGTGTTTCTGTGCTATTACCCTAGTATTCTTCCAACGGAGTTGCGCAGAATGTACGGGGAGATGAGGGAGAGGGAGTAGTGTAGTACTTGCACAATCTGTGGATGAGTCTCAGTGGCTCTGTGTTGTATCAGCATGCTCTTTTGATCTTGGAGTAATTGTTACAATGGGCTTTAATGACAGGTGTTGCCAAGTAAAATGTTAGTAGTTTGGAGGAAGAGAAAACAATGTGCCCTACCTGGAAGTATTCTACTTCATGTGATGATGTCCTCTTAGCTTATGTGTAGGGGCTCTCTTGGATATGTTGTTTAAACAAAAAGAAAATAAATCACTTCAAGTGGGTTTTCTTTCCCTTTTCTCAATGACAGGAACTCTAAAGGTTTAAAACTGTATTAAATGACTTCAGGCCTGTTGTTACTGGAAAGCACAGTATGGATAGCAAATGCCCTTCACATAGTTGCAAGGAGAAAAATGATAGGCAGAACTCTTAAGATCATGGTCAAGACTTTTTTTTTATATCAAGTTGCTTTATAATTTTCATTTCACTCTTTGGTTTATGTATCATCATGGTTTTTGTAGCACTTCCTTTTCAACACTTCAGTACAGCTTAAAGAACTAGGATACCACGTTTGTGGAGTGAAGAGGGAGTAATTTAGGGTTGGATTTGAAGAGATTATTATCCAATTTTTTTGTCTTCTGAGAAGAGCTAAATAGTAGTAACAAAGAGGCAACTTCTTTTCTGACTGATGTAGAAAGGGATGTTAATATTGTTGCTCCTGCTAACACAGGATATGGTTTAAAAAACAAACACACAGAAAACTACATGGGAATGACAGACGTAGGCTGCTCACTCAGATGTGACCACAGGCTAGTGGTAACATAGGCAGGGCTTGTGAGACGAGTGCTCCAGGCAAAATGGACACAAGCAGACATGGGACTGAACGATACAGCAAAGTCAGGGTTTGGTGATTCCTCTGTCAATTCTGTTTAAGGTGTTAGTTTGCTCTGGAGAAGAGGAGGAATAAACTTTCTTGATCTTGCTGTGACTGACTACCTTGTACAGTCAAGTGAAGACATGAACAAGTGACTACAGTCAGTGAAAACATAAACAGGTGGTTGCTCCTTATATTCTCCTAATTATGTGTCTTGCTTCCAGTTTGGATCAGTCTTCTCATAGTAAGAGCAGTAACTAAAATAGGCTGGTATAGATACTGTTACTTTGGGAGCATGTGTTGTTTATCGATGGGGTCAGAAGGGACAGAATAGTGAGCTAGCAGGAGGGAGAACCACCTTCTCCTCTCCACTGGTATACACCTAAATTTTCTTGTCAACCTTTCCTATATTCCATTTTGAAACTTGATGTGAAGACACCATGTCCACCTGCAGACCCTCATACCACAGACTTTTTAATGAGACTTCAAGCAAGGATGCTGCTTGCACAAACTGATTTGTGACAGGGAAGCTTTTTTCTTGCTAGGAGCCAAACACCAGTCCCAGATTTATTTTTACGTAAGGTCATTATATAGCTGCTGAAGGATAACTTTTGATTAACAGTGATGAGAAGATAATTGGGACCATCTGACCCAGATGTAGTGAAAGGCCTCCCTAGCTCACAGCACCTGATCTTCCTCACTACTCTGTCCAAAACAAACATACCTTTCACCGTAACCTCAAGGCATTTACAGATCCATCTGTACTTTGGATATGATGGTGTATCCTATTTAGATTTACCTCAAGGCTAATAATTCATAGTGGTGGGCTCCACGTGATGTCTGTGGTCTTTCAGAATTGTCATTACCTTGATAGAAACATAAGCTGACATCGTGTATCTCCCATTATACCAAAGAACTGACCAAAATGTTCTGACCTTGTTAAAACTACAGATGTGTTCCTTGGAGATAATGACTCAATCTTTTGAGATTACTCTTTTCATATTTTTTTCCCTTGTGGCTAATTGCTACTTAACTTCAACAAAGATGGAAAGGGCTTTCATTTTAAAGATTTCCTGCTTGTAATCAAGGATGCTGCTTTCCTGTATTTATTAAAAAAAAAAAAAACTTTAGAAAAGCCAACTTCATTCCTTTTTTAATGCTGTTTCTCTATAAGGTCTTTTTCAGTATCATAAACTGCTTTGTGTTTCTCCTGAACTTCATTTCAACAGAGGATTACTTTGGTTCACTTGAACTGGGACATAGATTTGGTCATCCAGTAAGCTAGAGAACAACTGTGCAGAATATAAAACATGATTTAATGTAAAAAGATCTGTTACCATGCCAATCCTAATTTCCTTCTGTGAGTAGAAGGGTCATGGTTGTTTTAGAAATGTGTGACTGAAAGAGACCACCTAAGTTTGAAAGTAATTCTTATTCTTCCCGATCCTCCTTCTGCACTGCACTACATTATTGAGTAATAAAAGTTTAATCAAAGAAGTTTTGGAAAAAACATCAGTGGGAACAGATCCTCAAAACAGACATTTTGCATTTTTACATTCTCTGAAGTGGTGACTGACATGTCAACCTCGTTCAACTTGCTTTTGTTGGTAATGCCATCATATAGTTGGATGCAGAATTGTCTTTGGTTCTCCCTTCTTCCATCATCACTAGGAAACCCCTTTCTTCTTTGCTTGGTAGGCTCTAAGGTGTGATGTAAGTAGTTGCCTGGGATAGACAGGGATAACATAGATTCCATGTGTGTCTCAAAGTGACATCTGAGTGTACGAGAGTGGTCTGATGTTGCAAAAAAGCTGTTGCAAGCAAAGAAAAGTAGGTCTCTGTTTCTTTTAACTTTTCTGTGCTCTTGAATTCTCAGCCTTGTACCCTCTTTGAGCCTATTGATCAAGTAGGAAGAAAGGGAATGCTTTACCATACTTTCACTTTTTCTTTATGTGCTTCCCCAACAGTGTACATACATTCTTTATCAACAGAATTTTACCCTGGAGCAGCATGAAGCTGGCGTACTCCTGTGCCCACTGGCACGGAGCAGCAGAAGTGAAGCTGAGCAGTTTCTTAAGTTTGGTGAAGCAATGAGCCTGCTTAGGTTTGGCATTATTTCTCTTCTCCCCTCTCCCACAGGAGAGTGGGATCTTCCCACCTGCAAGAAGGGAGTTTCCCACCTACAAGAGCTAGAAATCTTACTCTTCTTTCTGTGCTTCCTCCTTACCATAGAGTTCCTTGCATGTGCAGTGTTTATTTCGTCATGATCTGCGAATAACATGATCACCTGCATGGTTTTAGCAGTTTGGAGACACCAAGCAGATTATGTAGCATGGTGTGTGGAATTGGTCGTCTTGGTTCACCTTGCTAAGAAATCTGGCCTCTGGGGAAGTCCTTTATTGTGGCATCTGTTAAAAGAAGCTCTTCCTTTCAGCTGCTTGTGGCCTACTTCTGGCATTTGCATGTGTGCAACTTCTCAGAGCCTTGTAGGAATATAAATAACTTTTAATACCTCTCTTCTGTTAATTTAAAAAAAAAAAACCAACCAAACTTTTTTGTTATTTTGTTTCTTGACTCAGTATGCTAGGGAGCCTAGGTCACAATTTATACTGTATCCCTACTAATGGACTACTTGCGGATTCAGTAAGACTGGACTCCTTTCTTGTTGGCTTGACTGACTTCTCTCTATTCCTGTATCTTTTTGCATTTTAACATGTCAGAATCTCCTTCTACAAGTATGTACTGGCATTGAGGCTCCAGTCTACAAGGCTGCAGTGTGAGAACAAAGACGACTTTAGTATTTTCCATAAAATAAAATACATAAAACATCTCCGTTAAAATGTCTGGATTGATGAAGGGAAGGGGAAAAAAAAGTGCCTTTTCCTCCAGCAGTGGCTTGATTAATGGATTTATTGTTTGGACAGATTTTGTCAGGAAGCCATATGGCTTGAGGAAAACAAAGAGGAAGTGGCTGATGTTGAGAATCTGATTTAATAGGGGTCCCTAAGGACAGAATGTGGCTCTTAATCCTTACTCCGTCCCACTCAGTCTGCAAAGTGGTCTGAGAAGAGCTTTAGTGCTTCCATAGACCTAAAGATAATGCGGCTCTGTTTGAGTGGAAGTGTCGGTCGCTACTGCTGGATCAGCATCCCAGCTGCTCCATTCTCAGGTTAAAAATTCACTATTCTTTGCCTGTTGTGTAAAGTATTCTGGAGTAGTTAACAAGGAACAGTAACTGAAATATTTACTACTTGTATCTTGGCAGTTGATCAGTTTGCAGTAGATGAAGACAACTTTAGCACCTTGAAGCTAAGCTCTCAAAGTTTGGGGTGAGACAGTATTTCTCTCCTTTCTACCTCTCCCTCCCCCAGCAAAATTCAAGCAGATATGTCTCTGGATTAACTAAGTCACCATCTATATCCTACAACCAGGTTTATTTTTTTTAATCTAATGTGTGTATATGGCGATTGATAAGTAATTGGGTCTCAAGTGCTGGTGATATAATCTGATGAGGTGGATTAAATGAATGTTCAGCATTATTTATGACTGTTTGACTCTAGTTATGACTACATGGTGAATAAACCCGAGTTGAGAGTCTAAAACAATGTTCTATAATGTAACTGCAAGCAAATACATTAAGGATGTTCAGCAAGCACTTCTTCCTTGTATGAAATTAGAGCTGCTCAGCTGGGAGGCATAAACTCACCAAAAACTCGTTATGGTCATTTCAGAGCTGAAGCAAAAGACTCATGTGACCCATTAGTAATTGTTAGTGGGCCCGCAGAGTGAAAAGCAAAAAACATCACTTCACAAAAACATATTCTGACAACTCAGGAATTTAATGAATATTGGTTTGTGAATGAAAGCTACATATTCAGCTGGCCGTGGTGAAAACACTTTGATATGTGCCCGAGATCTCTGGAGCTCCTGAATGTCCTATTTTGAAGTCTTTGGCCATAATGAAAAAAGTAATTACTCCCACAGGGCTTCGATGCATAGTGTGTGTGGTCTAGTATTTTACAACAGGCCAGTCCTTTCTTTCCAGATCTTCAAGAGGTGTTTGTTGTTTTCTGGACCCTTATGACATGCTTATGCTGGAGTTGGTGCTTATTGAATCTTTTCGTATAGTTCTGACAGGTACTTGGAGAAAAATTGTTTGTCTTGACAAAAATCAATGTCTGACAAAAGTGGAAGAGGAGACACTAAAAGGCTGGAGGAGAGTTTTCCTGATTTAGATCTATTCTTCTATGCTTCTGTCAAACTGTAAAGTTCACATTTAGTGTTACGCAAAATAGACATGTTCCTTTAAAATATTATTCAGAAAGTCTTTGGTGGTGAAGGTTTAAAAATAACTACTTCTCACATGTTCTCCTTGGCTATGACATAGTATTAGGCAATGTTTGTAAGTCTGTCACAATGATGCTGTTAAACATCACTGTAGTAAGCATCCCTTCCAAGCTGATTAATATTAGTCTTAATCAGCAGTTTGGGATTTGTTACCCTTTGCCTAGTTTGTTTGAGTTCTTATGCAGGCATTGGCCATGGTTCAGTACTGCAAGGGAGTCAGGGTGTGCAGTTCGAGAGCACTTGAAGGTTTTTACATCTGGAACACCTCCAGTTTGAGGATAATTTTCCTTAAAAAGAAAATTATTCAAGAAGATTGTGAAATAATCTCCTATATTTACAATTTAGCAGTGGTAGATTCTCGTGACTACCTAATACAGTGCTTAGTTTTTCCTAATGTTCTGGAAAGCTGTTGAAATGTTGTTTACCACACTTAGTTATTTATAGCAGGGAAACGTCACACCAGATATAAGAGGTAGCAAATTAAGTGCAGTATTCCACGTTTCTTTTGAACTAACTTTTAAAAAATACAATACTACTTGTATGTAGCAGGCTGTTATATATCTATATCTACAGGTGCTAGGTGAACACTGTGTTTTTTCCAAAGCATTAAAGGGGGGAAGGGAAATAGGACTTTACCCTCAAGAAGGTAGTTTTACTACTGTATAACAATGTTTCAATTTTTTCCTCTAGCAACTGACATTGTCAGCAGAGTTGACACCTATGCTTGGAGTAGCAGGTTGTGCGAAGACCACTGCATAAGGAGACATCTCTATCTTCATCTGCAGGTAAGAAGTTATGATCAAAAAACTTCAATTAAGAGTTTTCCTTCTCCCTTCTGAAAGTACTTGCACATAAAGCATGCCAAGAACTCTAAAGCATAAAGAATTTCATAAATATATATTCATCTCTCCTCCTTTCTTCCTGAGGTTAGAAATCTGAGCCAGATCCCCTGCTCTGTGCAACATCTGTTTTCTCAAAACGGTTGTGTTCCGGAGCAGACCTGCAATGGTCCTGTCAAGTTTGTCTCTCCTGTGAGGATGTGATCCCCAAGCATACGCGCCCTTCACCTGTGTAAGAGGGAGACTCAAGGCTAACCTGCTTCTGAGACGTGTGTCCTGAATGAGAGGAGACCCTTGTCCCTGGCTCCTCTAGCTGTTGGGCCCTCTTGGGCAGCAGCTCTCAGTGCCAGCAACAGCTGGTAGGTGGCTTGCAGGGCAGGCAATCAGCTGTGGCTGCACATGAGTTTGGGGATGGCAGGGTTATGCCGCAGCCGTGCTCTGAGCAGAGGGCCCTGATCCCCTTTGGTTTGATAGGGTTCTTGACTTACTTGGAGAGGGGGGCATTTTCTTTTTTTTCTCTCTCTCTTTTTTTTTTTTCCTTCAAATAAAAGTTCTGTAGAAGTACTGTGACTATGTAAAACACCCCCACTGCACTCCCAACAACCCTGCAGTCCAACTGTTTCCCGTTCTTAATGTGAGTGTACATTTAAAACTCAGTGCTGGAAATAAGGAGACATCCCCAGCTTGGCAAGTCAGACATTGCCAAAAATCCAGAAGAGATGTCAGGAAACGAAAACAGTAGCAGATAATGTTTTTCCTGACAATGTGATTAACTTTTGATGTAGTGAAAGTATCAGAACTTGGAATTAAACGCTGTAAGAATATATACTGTCAGGTTATGCATTGGTATTACTTTTCATATTGCTTTGATTTTTTGAGTCCTCTGTTCTATGGTGTAAATAAAGTTAGTGAAGCAAGTGGGGGAAACTCACTCTTCCAATGTATTCTGGAGTCCGTGAGCAGAACGCAGTTTCTTCTCTGATTTGTCACCGTTTACAGGTCTTGCTTAAAACTAATTTGTCTTATGTACGTATCTCAGAAGTGGCAGACTTCTATACCAATCACACCTCCTTCAGCATTTTCATGTATAGAATGCCATTCTACAACTCCTCTGATGCAAATACAGTATTTTGTAGTAGTAGTCTATTGATAATCGGAGCAGGTGAGGGACCAGTATAACTAACTAAACAGGACAAAATACTTCGGTCATTTGGCAAAATGATAGCTTGTCTCATGTTTAAGTTCTGTGTATCTGACATACAAGCAAGCATAAAGGTACAGCAGCTTTTTCTTACTACAGGGAAGGCTGCAGCATACCGTCATTGGTGGTTCTTCCAGCCCTGTAAGGATAGGCAGTAACATTACATGACTGAAAGTATTTACTTTCATTGTCCTTAATATAGTGTAGAATGTTATCTGGTAGTGATATATATACACTTATGCAAAATGCACTCTTGTATGCTATATAGGAGCTTTGCTGAAGTGTAGCTTGTATATGTGTGCCTATGCATATACATTCAGCATTAAAAATGCTATGTTGTCTTGGAGTCTAGCTTTAGAGACTGATGCTGTCTTAATTTGTCCTGTATTTGGGAGGTCTCTTCAGTTATTCATTAAAGTACTTTCAGTCTCACATTCTAGACATGTTACGAATCTCTCTAATATTAATCAGCTGATCATTTCTAAAGCATACTTTTCCAGAGTATTAATATGTGGTGGTATTGAGTCAGGTTTTCTTCTGCCAAGTTAAAATATTTAAGCATTTGATGTGACTATTATTTGAGTAAATTCCTTTCAGTGGAGCAAGCCTGTGGCTAGCTGCCAGGTGACTAGAGTGTCACTCCTTTATTTGTCACTTTGAAATGAGCCATTTGAGTTATGCTCTTTGAATGATTTTATTGTATGAGAATAGGAGGTATGTGCCTGCTGAAAATTCATCAAGATGGTGCTTGCCCATCCTCACATGGGGAGAGTTACTTATTTACCTTCACTTGTTTTGAATGAACCAATTTTTTTTCCTCATAAGCATCACTAATCTAATTTGTTATTATTATATGATTTCAGTGTCTATTTTGGGGCACAACAGAAAGGGTCAGCTTGTAGTATGTGGCTTATTAAAACACTTTTTCTCAGCTGAAATCATGGGAGTTGTACTAGATTTTTTACTTAAAAAAATAAATCCACTTTTATTCAGTGTAAATCAATAAATGACAGAATAAAAACAGCATTATACCAATCTATAAATCTGTGATCCCCACATATTTTGGATAGTCTTTACAGTCTGGTTCCCTCATCTCAGAGAGAAAGCAGTAAAACTGGAAAATGCTTAGAGGAGGGTGGTAAGGATTATGAGAGGTGCCAGCAATTTAGCAAGATAGGACTTCGCAGTCCAAAAGAAAAACACCTTAATGTAGGAGGATAGCCTACAAAATCATGCATGAGATGAAGGCAAACAGGGCTTATTTTATTCACTCTGGCAGCACAAGAACCCATGGATATCAAATGAAGCTAGTAAGAACCTAGTTCAGAACAAACAAAAAGCAGGTTATTCTTCATACCACAAGAATTAGGTCTGTGGAAGTCCTTGCCACAAAGCTGTGAAGACTGGAGAGTGGAAGAGGAATCCAGTTGAGGCTAATAAATACAACTCACACCTGTGAGTCCTGGAGCTGGGGCTGGTTGGAAGCTGACAAGGGCGTTCAGGAGAACTATAAAGTTCTGAACACAGAAAGGGAGATACTACATTCTCTGGGAAGCTTAATAAGCAACAAAACCAGACTTTGGTGTTTGAGCATTTAAGATTGCATTTGTATCGTCCAGCTGTAACTGCTCAAGTGTTTCATGGCCTGTGTTGTGCATGAAGTAGACATCTCTGACCTTCCTGAACTAAGAGACACTTCTGCTACTGGCTGGACTCACAAACCTGAGTGTGCTCCCTTCTAGAACCATAGTTCTGCCTTGTAAACAGGGTGGAATTTCTTTTTCATCTGAATGTCCCAGGTCATGAATCAGAAAATATCTCATTCATCAATCTCACTGTGATTCTTCCCCTGCCCCCATCTTTGCTGCTAGTATCTACTGAAAGGAATGAAGAGATGGGACAAGTTCCTGGATACCCTTTAAAAAGATCTCTGGTTCGGGGAGAGTTTGACATGTAAGGAAGTTCGAGTTGATGCGAGAAATAATCTCAAAGGAAACGTGCTGCCTCGTGCACTTTCATTGCGTCTCTTGCATGTTTCAACTTAGCCGTGTATACCCCTTTCTCATCATGTCTTTGGATTGAGTCAGTACAGAAGAAAAATGAGATTGCTTTGACAATGTTATCACTGGGATCCTTGATTTTTGTGGCATTCTTCGGATTACAAGAAATGCTTTTCATCTCTTCTGTCTCTCTGTTCCCCGTTCCCAGCTCCAGAGTTGAACGCTGCACAATGTACCTCTTGTTTCCTTGCTATCTGTGTTGCAGCTCTTTAATGACCTTGCACTTGTTCAGACTGGTGGGATAGCATAGCTGAAGTTGAAGATACCATGATGTGTGCATCTGTTTCTTTCCTTTTCCTCACTTGTTCACATTTTTATTGCTTGTAGCTTCTTGCTTTCTCATTTAAGGATGACCTTCCTTTCTCTTCTTACTGTTCTGTGTAAATTTGTCCTTTTGTCCTTACGTAAAACTCAGATACCATATCCAGATCTGTGTTTCTGAGGAAATATACTGGTCTTATGTTTACTTTTTTTTTTTTTAATCTGCCAGGTTTTTTTCCTGAATTGGGATTCATCATTATCTTGTCAACTGAGGGCAAACTGAAAATGGAATGTCTCTGAAGTGGAGACAGTATGTCTGGAAACAAGGACAGAAATATTGATAATAAATGATGAGGAGGGTGGCATGTGGAAATGCCACTTACATGAAGAGACAGAGGAAAAGCTAGCTTTTCTGCTTCAAAAATGTTTGATTCGTTCTTTATTCGTTCTTATTGGAGAAAAGTTGTGTTTTTAAAGATGTTTGTAGTCAGAT
Organism: Burhinus oedicnemus; assembly: GCA_008921705.1. Taxonomy (NCBI): domain Eukaryota; kingdom Metazoa; phylum Chordata; class Aves; order Charadriiformes; family Burhinidae; genus Burhinus; species Burhinus oedicnemus. Next base: position 3,593,847 of record VFFE01007500.1, read on the forward strand.
CCTTGCTCTCAAGAGGCATTACGTGTACGCTTAATTTTCCTGTGAATCTACCAGTATGTACGAAGCGAAGCATGTGCTTGAGCCATTTTGGGCTTGTGGTGCTCTCTTTGTGTTCACAAGTGGAAAATAAGATCTTGTAAAACATGATGGCCTTCACAGATTATGCGGTAAAGCTTGGCAATGTGTCTTCTCTTACCATATCCAAGAAGCTTACTTGCAAAGAACAAACTCCAACACTGTTATACTAATTTAGTATCATAATGTATATCACCAGTAGTTTGCTGTTATTAGTTGAGGCAGCGATATCTTATTCTGGAGCATGCTTGGACAATAGATGCTTAATTTTATTGGCAACCTTTTAGATGTAAAAGGTAAAAAGAGAGTAACTAAAACATAGCTACCGTGTGTATGTCTACTCTTCTTCCCCACGTGGAAAGAGTTCTGAGATGTTATTTAGATGTTCTTAGAACTCTGTCTATCCAAACAAGAAAATGGAAAATTAATGACTTTGTTTAAACAGGGGATTTCAGTAAATGAGGAGAGGAGTGACAGTACAGTGATGTTAATTTTTTGATAGGTTTGGATTTTTTTTGGTCTGAAAATAATGCTCTTGCGTATGTTTTTAACTTGATTTAGAAATGTACAACTTCAGAAATGGACTTGATTTCGAGAGGCTCAGACAGGGTCAGATAGCTGTAATAGTACTTGAAGAGGACATGCTGTTAGTGTGCTTCCTGTGACACAGACAAATGGTTGTGGTAATTGGTTCCAGTCATTTAATGATATAAACATCAGAAGACTAGCATGTGAAGTAGATACAGAGTCAGGAAGGTGAAATGTGTTATTCTGCTGAGGGTCTTGTAAGGATGAAGCTTATTTGGTATTTTCACGTATTTCCAAGTATAATCTAGAATAGATGGAAGAAGCTTGCTGGAATTTTAAATATAGAAACAAAGACTTTATTCAAGCAACTTAATGTAGCAATTAATATGGCCTTGGCGTTTCAGTGTAACCAGTGATGATAATGATTTTCTTCAGATCAGATGTCTTAAAAATGGGAGTTGTTCAGTTTTGGGACTGGGGAGTGATGTGGCAGTGCCTTGTTTCCCAGCCAGCTGTAGGCACTGCGTGCAGCATGTGTGGCCTGTTCCTCTCCTCCCTTCCATGCAACTGCACTCTCCATCCCCTTCTTTGAAATAAAAGTCACGGCATACAAGTGAATGCAAGAACCATGAGATAAATTAAAACATATCTCTTGTTAACTTGTGGTGTCAACTTAGCTCTTTCCTCGCTCTCTGTAAACCTGTATTGTTTTCTTGCCATCAGTGCGAGAGCCATATTAAGGGTGAAGCACTTGCTCTTCTCTGTTGCTGAAGGCAATCTGGCAGCCCATGTCTAAAGCATGGGTAGGCTGTTTTCTGCCATGCCATGTCAGTGATGCATTCATGACTGATTTGGTGGTCAATATGCTTGTACATTGGTCTAGCTCAGCTCCTGATTTCATGTATGTGTAGGCAGTGCAAGCTGGCGGTACAAATGAATGTACATTGATAGTACTGACTCTCAAACTAAGATGTGACAAAAACACTTGCAAATTTGTTAGGTATCTTTACATGTTTTATGTGCGTGTTAACAGGGTTGTTTCAGCCACATGAAAAGTATCTGTGCCAAATGTAGTGTTAGAGATTTTCTGAAGGGTTTGTGTAATTTGTTTATTGATTCTGAAAAGCAATACAATGTGAGAGTCTTTGTCAGATAAAGTCATAAATCTTTGCCTACTGTTCAGAACCTGCAAGCTGTGTAATTCCCTCTCCCCTACACGTACTCTTCTCACCTTTTTCACAGGATCATAGAAAAGGTTGGTTGGAAGGGTCCTTGGGAGGTCATGCAGTCCAACATCCTGCCCAAGCAGAACCATCACCAACACAGTATAAAGTCAGCTGTGGATTTTGTCTGGCCATGTCTTGAAAACCTACAGGGGTGGAAGTTCCCACATTCACCCTGGCTAGCCTGTTCCAGGGCTGTCCTACCCTCCTATGAAAGAAGTTTTTCCTAATACCCATTTTGAATCTCCATGCTCTCCCTGGTCTTCAGAGCTCTTTGGATGCTGGTTGGAATGCTCTGTTCTCCTGCCCTAGTGTGCTGGGGTCCTGATGGAGTTAGTGCTCTCTAACTTCCAAAAAAAGTGTCTTAACACATTTCTTTCAACAAAGAGCAATGGCTAAACCAAAATACTAGAAGTAGTGCTGCTAGCATAGCTTCTGATGAATATATATAATGAAAGGTTTTTTGGTAAAATTTAAGACTACTTCACGTCTTGGTATTGAAATCTACTTCAGAATTTGGGGAGGAAAAGAAGTTGCCCTTCTTCCTTGTTTATTTTGTATCTGAAAGACTAACACTGTAGTCAAAAGTACAGTGGTTTTAATAGAAGAAAACAAAGAAAAAAGACATCAGCAATGTATTGTGTAGTTGACAGTCTCTAGTTCAATCTCTTCAGTATACCCTTAAAGAGTTTCTTTACAGGATTGGGTTGTTTTTTTTTTTTTGAGGGGGGGTAGGAGATGGGAAGTGAATCTTTGCTGTCTTCATAGCTAAAGAACTTAATATTTTCTTCACTGAAGCATAGCTCTACAAAATACAAAACTTAAATGTGAATGCAGGGAACCCCTAGAAAAAAAGTAGTGGCAGTTTCTGTCTCGCAGCTCCTGTGGTCTGAGATAAAGGAAAATACAGATTTCTGCAAGTAACATATTAAACTTTGTTTTCAATTCCATAGTGGCTATATGAATCTTACCCTGCATGCAGTTGATGCAAAAACTATGGCTGAACTGGAAAGAGAACTTTAGAAAATATAGGTGGTAGTGCAGTTTTATAGTGGTATCTCAAATGCCTTTACTTTCCTGGGAGATGTGTCAAAAGTACCTACAGAGCTGCTTAAATCACCAACTTCTCTTTGCTGTCTCAGTGCCAGTAACAAGTTATGGAAGTGCTTTACAGGCAAAGAAAGTAGAGGTTTTAAAATAACATGGAGAGGAACCTGTAGTCATAGTCTATCACAAATTGTTTAGAATATCTTTTTATTGTGACATGCAAAGTTTATTCTGTCAGAGATTCTAAATTGAATCCATCACGGGGTTTTTTTCTTACTTCAGTTCTGAGTTATGCATAGCATAGCATTGGTAAAATATGCTCTTGAGCTGCAGTAGACCCCTTTGCAGGGGTATAAAAAGGGTATACATGGGTATAAAGACATGCGCGTACACTACAATAGCATAACCTTTTCCTACGTATACCAGCAACACTTTACCTGCTAAGTTTGCACAGAAACTTAGGAATATTGAGAAAAAGTGCTTATTAGTCAAATGGGTGTGGTATCCACTCACTTGAAAGCTTCTGGGAATGTACAAGATGGTATAATTTCATTTAATTTTTTTTTTTTTTTTTTTTCCAAGAAAAGAAAGTAAAGTAGCAGTAGTTCCTCTTGGAGTGTTTCTAAAACTGCCATCTGCCTTTCTCTCTGAAACCACAGAGGTAAACTGGAGGTTGAGCTGTGTGTATGTCTTGGTAAGCTTGGGTAAGTGGTTCTGATGCTGAATTCTCTAGTTTTAAGCTAGGAGGATTTGAGCGCCACAGTGTTCCCTTAGCAGTTCTGTTTGGTTTTCATTATGTTCACTTTTCTATTTAACAAAACTTGTGTGTGTCTTGGTACTTTATCCCGCACTCTGTCTACTTGGATTGATTCCTCTATTAAGCAAGAGGAAGGTTGTGCTTGTTTGATAGTTTAGACGATAAGCTCCATGCTAAACTGGATTTGAATTGAGTTAAGGCTTCCTATTTTTACTTAGGTTTTACATTGTGTTTTAGTGTTTTGCATTTTATCCTGCTTTCTTTTGCTGCAGTGAGCAAATACCTGTGCATAATTAGTCATTATGGCCTGTTAGATGATTTTTATGTTCTCTCAGGAGTCATGCAGGGGATTTGGAGTGTAGGGTTTGGTGGTTTTTTTGAGTGCCAATGCTGGCTAAATATCGAGACTGTAGATTGACCTCTGCAAGAGACTTCCTGTAGTCTCTACGCCGGTATTGCCCTAGGCCAGTTTAAGGATCTCTGAGCCCGAAGCTCAGTCTGCGCCTTCCCTGGTGCAATTTCAGTCTCTTTCCATATGTTCTTGCAATGAGCTGGCACTAAAGCCACGGGACATAAATAGGTTAAGAAAGTTTTGTGCAGATCTCATAAGCTCTGTCTTAACAAAAATTTCTTTGTGCTGGACTCTTTCAAAAGTTTTAGGGGAATCTGTTGTCTTCCAGTGAGTGTGGAAATAACGTTGTTCTGTGATGGACTCCCTCCATTTGAGAAAATGAGGGCTTTCCACCACTCTGTTTGGGCCAAGGCAACATCCTTGGCACTTCTGTCTGACAGAGACAACTTCAAGGTTGAAACTAACCATAGATTAGATAACTAGGTTTGGGCTTCAAAGCGAAATCTTGTTTCATAAAGTACTTGAAGGGCAACTTGACCTCTGCAAAAAAGTTTTGGATTTTTGTTTGGGGTTTGTGGGTTTTTTTGTTGTTTTTTTTTTGTTTTTTTCTTTTGTAAAAGGAGGGGGGGGGGCAAAAAAAGACTGGAGCATGAATATTATCTACCAGTTATATTGTACTGCCCTCTACATTTCCTCTCATCTTGCAACATCACAAGGAAAGGTGTCAGCAGAAGCCAGAAATCCTAACAGTTATCTGTTAGCACAACAGGACGGAAGGTTTAATTATTCCAGCTGCTCCTTGGATGCTGAAATCAGAAGTTAATAACAGTTTCTGGTGCTGATTCTTTTGAACAGTCAGTCTTACCTGATCCACGACTTAAAAGTTGCTTCAGGTAAGTTCAACGCTGACTGTTTAACTTCCTGGTTAATATGCATGTGTTTGTATTAACCTGCCATTACATGTTGACAGGCAGTAAGAATCATAGAACAATTTAGGATGGAGAGAGCTTCTGAGACAGGACAAGATGATCCAGCACATGTCCAAAGCATGTCCTAAAATGAAACTGATATACTCTTTTGCTTTGGAGTGTGCGTTCTTCAAAATTTGCTGTCCCTATGGTGTATTAAAATATTGAAAAATCTAAAAGATTATCAGTGAAAGTGTATTTTTGGTTTATTGTTTAGTGTGGAGGTGTGTCTGTCTTCAGGCTTTCTTTCCTTCCTTGGGTTAATACTTTCAGAATACTAAATGACCGTTTTTTTTAATAAGAGTTTAACTTTCAGTTTTTTCCTATTATTGAACAACTCATGCAGTGATATACATCTGGTCCTGGTTTTAGTCACTGTTGGTCTTTGAGAGTGTTGAGATGGCTTTTGTGTTTCACACTCTGAAAGTTAATCTAATATTCACGTGGTGGTACTGTACCGGAGACCCTGATGCACACTTCTCCCTGTGCTTTGGGAACCATACAGTGTGAGCTTCCTGAGTTCTCATCTTTGCTGCCAGGACTGTGTATGCATTAATATGAAAGGATTTTTTTATTTTTTTTATCCTAACTCTGTAAGCAGTATTTTAGGAACTGAAAATTGTTTCATACCGTAAGAATGCCTTTAATTACCAGATTTGTAGAGCAAAAATACCTCTTGCTTTTTCTGCAGTCTCGTGTACATTGGTTTTTTTCTTTGCTTCATGCCATCATCTAACAATACTTACCTGAAAGTAAAAGATGGGATTTGAGGCCCTTCAAACAAAGGAAGATCTAGAACCCTGCTCTCCCGCTTCAAGGGTACTACATACAGTCTCCTTGTCATCCCTGAGTCTAGTATTCAAATCCAAAAGAAAGAATTAGGTACTAAAATTCCTGAGAAGGACTTTGAGCTGTGAATGTTCCCCATCCTCACACCTGACTGAAGAGCCTGAACACCAGACAGATGTGTTTGCAAGTGCATCTGTCTCTGGGGGAATTTGGGCACACTGACACTCGGTGGCTGTCCCCAGATATTTACCTGTGTCCTTTTGCTTCACTGAGTAGGGAGCTCTGGCCCTGCAGGTTTTATGAAGTGTATTCATGGAGCCCAGAAAGAATGTAGTGATGTTCAGCATGCCTGTAAGGAAGTCTTGCTCCTGGTCTGTCTTTACCAGAAAATGCAGCCCTACAGAGTTGCTTCCAGTCAGTGTCATTCATTGCTGTCTTAAATACTGCTTTCTAAAGCTTTCCTGTCCATTCTGGAAGTTGAAGTATTCTCAGCTGGAGTTTGGTTTCGAGCCTGAAACCATGCTGCTCAGATATCTATTCTGACACTGTTATTCTAAATAATATTCTTCATAGTGCTCATACGGCAGTATATTTGTTCTGATGTGAAGGTAAGAACTCATACCCCCATTTGCTTTTACATTTCTGCAAGGGTAATATTTGAGGGGTGATGCCATGTGGAAGAAAGCATTAGAAGGCAGGCAGGGCTAGCATCTGATCTTTTTTCCTGCATGTTTATCCTTAAAAGTATGTTTTGACAGAGCGCAGCGGTTAATGTGCAGCTGACAGTGGATTACAATATTGTTTGTTTAGGATTCAGAAGCCTAGTATTAGATTGCTTCTTGTCAGCAAAGTGCAGGATATACCACATGGTGTTTGCACATGGAAACGGTATGACCCCAGCCCTAGCAGTGGAATTCAGATGAAGTGATACCATTCTCTAGCTTTTTTTATTTCTCTGGTAAAAGGCATGAGATTGTATGAGTAGATCTTTGTGCCGTAGTTGAATGTGCCTTAACTTTGTGAAAGCAAAGATTTCAGAAATATTTGGAGTATTATACTCTACCTCTGGACGCACCTAGTATTAAAGCACTACTAAGGCAAAAAAGTGTATTACTAGCATTGAAAGCTCTGAAGTTCGGTTAGCTCAGCCTAAATGTTTCACCTTCCTGTATCTAGGATCCCAGTGAGCTTTTGTAAGTGGAAGGACTGCAAATAGTTGAACAAGCTTGACTTCAGCTCCAAAGTTGTTTTTAATTAAAGGCTTTCTCTTCTGTGGGCTGCTGCCACATAGAGGGTTGGAAACTCAGAAGTTTCTATGCATAGAATTTTTCTTTATGCCCCTGGGAGGACAACAGACTTGACCACCTACAAAGGATGCAGATATTGCAGTGAAAGCAAACTGCTTCCTCTCCAGGCAGAGATTGGCTGGGAATGAAAATAAGAGCTGAAAGTTTTGATTGTACTTTTCTTGCAGTCCATGTGCAACATGATTTCATTTTACAGAGAAATCCAAACTACCGCTGTCTACTATTGACTGTGCTGGTTGCGTACACACAGATGAGTTCTCAGGCAATAATAGTAGCTCTTCCAGGTCAAAGTTTACGCTGCTCAGTATGTCGAGGAGGGAATTGCACTCAAATTCAGGTTATGGTGAAAATGCATTAAAAGTGACCTTAAGGTCATCTTTAGGTCACAATGGATTTCTTCCATTGAAAGCAGGTTTAGTCCTTTCTTTTCAAAATGTTTCTGAACTATGCTGCTTCCAAAAGCAAAAAGAGGAAACCAGTCAAAACTTTGTGGTTGGAACGTTGTGAAGAGATTGTTCTTTTCTTATCAGTGTGAGTATGTAGCTGCCTTGGTCCATTTGCATCCCTCAGACTTATAGGACAACATACTCTATAAATTAAGCTTTACAATTCATACCTTGCAACTCATAACTTGTAACTCGTGCGTGTATGAGCAAAATAGTTACCTAACCAACAGTGAGAATACTCATCCTTCCCCTGTCATGGTGCAGACATTCCCTGTGTCACATGGGAAAGCATGAAAGCCTCAGCAGTCCAGCTGCAGTTGGATCTACTTCAAAAGGTTGGGGGTTTTTTTGGGGGGGTAAGCTGACGTATTTATACCTTCCAGATTAGAAGTTTGGCCTATACCATTTCCAGGAGTTAGCAGATTCTGAAGAAACTGCCAGATAACTACTATGCAAGGATTATGGCTGTGGGTGACAGTAAGCTGCAGGTCATAATGGCTGCATAAATGACCTTTGGCTCTTTTTGGTCACCGTGTCCTGCCTATGTGTTGCCCTTGCTTTGACCAAACAGCTCTGCTCCTAGCATACGTCAGGCCTTAGCGTGAGCTGTGTGTTAGCTAAAGTCTGAGCAGGAGCTGAGTGAACAGTCACACTAGCTTGTAGACAGCAGAGCTGAAAGTGTCTTTTTAGGGGTTCAGGGACAGTCTGGGATCTTCCCATTCCCAATGGAAGGCTGCTGCCTCACAATCCTGCCTTTTCCAGTGCCTTCCCTTCAGAGATGTGCAACTGCATCTCTACAGAACATGGTATTACCCTTTCAAAGGACTTAAGTGTGGGGTATCTTTATGTGCAAATTTACTGTTTATGTAAGAACATTCCACTCTAAAATGGTAAAGGTTTGAACAGTCCATTTCTCCTGGTTTTGAATGGGCACAGATAACGCTGGGAAGCAGGATCATGAAATGCAAAGAATTGCCAGTGCAATTTCTGTTACAATGTCCGATTTGTCATCCTTGGTTTCTAGCAGATAACCATTAGATTATTATAACCATTCTAATAATTCCCTTTATAGTATACAGTAGCCTTTAATGTAAAGTTAATTATAACAACTACATGTGTTGTTCGTATGTCTGTCAAGCTGCAGGATATGTTTTCAATTATTATATTTCCTTACTCTGCTATTGTGGAGGTTGCTCAGCTCTGTCTGTACCAATGGCTGCACTGTTTACACAGTAGAAGAAAGGAAGAAGAAAAAGAGAAGGGAGAAGATCATGAAGACTTAATTCAGTGTTGGTTCCAGAACCCTGTTCTTTGCATACTGGACTTTGTCACAGTGTAGTCATTTTGTGAGGAGGGATGGTGACAGTAGAAGCTGTTTCTATAAATGAGATGAGGAGAGAAGAAAGCAGGAGGAGCAGGGTTCTTTAGATGACTAAATTGCCAGAGGTTCCTTGGAAAACTTGAAGTTCACTCATCTAAAATAATTAACACAAAGATGGTTTGCCCTTAGAATGAAAATATGCAGTGAAAACCTTAAGCAAAGTAAAGACAGAAGATGGAGATCTTAGCAAACGAGATAAAAATTTTGAGTCACTGGAGCATATCAGTTTTGGGCCACTCCATTTGAGGTGTTTGAAGTGATTGAAGTTGCAGAGCCTGAGGCCTCGGCACTTTCTGGAAATTAAAGCCCCTTGAACTTATGAAACACATAGAAACATGTGCAATGTGAATCATCTTAAATTAGTTGCTATTGAAACCATAGGCCTTTATTGTCACCTCTTCAGTAACACAGATCTCCCAAGGACTTGCACTGGGGTTTTGCTTTGGTTATTTTTTTTCAAGCTGGCCTGCATTACATGCATGTAATGTAAAACTCAGTTGTGCGCTCTGTTTTGAACAGAAAACCAAGAGGACTTGATAAGTAACTGTGCTAAAGATGTCCGAACCACAGAATGTTGAACTGTTCCCCAGGACTGCTAACGCCTAATAACTTCTTTAGAGGAATAGATACCTTCTTTTTGATAAAGATGCTTAGAAGTACATGGGTAATTTGGACATCGATGTTTAATATGGCTTTGCAATTAGCTCATTAAAAAAAAGACTTTAATTCTTTTTGTCCTCTTTTTTGTACTTATGTAATTTTTTTTAAAATTTAAATGTCATGTTTTGGATGTCTGGACTCATTATTGCTTTATATTTTAGATATTTTTAGGTCTTTATTTGCTTACTATCTTATAAGTAGTATAAACTTCCCGTAGGCACTTTGCCTTGAGTTCTTTCCAGGATTTAGATTGTGTACCTAGGTAATTGTGCTTAATAAGCCATTCTGGCCTCCTAATATTACCTGGCATTGTAGGCTTCTATAGCTGCATATCAATAAAGATTAGAAATCCCAGCAACCACTTCTCATTTAAAACAAAACTGGCCAGGCTCTCTTTGTTAAGATCTGTCGCAAAGTTCTAAATCCTTAACCCTGTCTATTAACTCATTCACTGCTGCTAATGACTAACACAGGCTAACGCAGTCTGTTTCTGTGGAGAGGAGTGGACTATTTTTGAGCTTTGGTAAGAGCAAGCAGTGGAAACTACAAATGTCCTATTGGAACTTCTGATTATTTTTTTTAAAACAAAACAAAAAAACCCAAACAAAACACAAAACCCAAACAAAAAACACCAACAAAAAAACTAATGCAATTTGGACTTTGCACTTCATAAGCAGTGATGGTAACCCACAGAGTACATGAGCACCTTCATCTCTTATCACAGCATTATGGAGCAGCTGAGACACTGTTTTGTTTAACTTGGACTCTGTGTTCTTCAGTACCAGTGCATGGCATCCCAGGCATCTCATAATTAAGCTCAAAGACATATGGTGAAGATTGACCATGAAAGGAGGAATGATTCTAAGATTCCTTCTGGTGGGGCAAATGTACTCCCAAAAGGGTCGATTAAGTTGCCAGTCTTCTGGATGCTTTCCAGGAGCTCTTCAAGCAGATCACTGTTTGTCTTGGCCTCTCTAAAAGACAATAGAACCCCCTAAAAGAAGGTACACCCCTGCCCAAGGTGTCTGTAGGGCACATGGAGATGAGCAGAGTAAGATCGGTTAGCATGAAAAGCAGTAGGGTCACAACATGCCAGCTATTCATCCATTGTGTTTTGGTAGGGACTGTGCAGAAGTCGGTTAAGGGAGAATTTGAAGGAGGATAATAAGGAGATTTAACCAGTAACTTGGTGGAGTTTCTCTTCTATGTGTATGTCTGAGGTGACTTTTGCAAATGAACCATTAAAGCTGTACAGTTCACTTGGAAAAATGTATGAGAAGTAAGAAGGGCAGACGTGAGTGCGGAAGGACTTCCTAAATGAAAATAACTAGATGACATATAATGTGCTAGAGAAAGGGGAGGGCTACTTCCCTCTCTCTGTTTTTGGCAAGTCTGCTGACTCCAGAAAACTGTCCCAGTATCATCATACTGGGCAAATGGACAAGATGGGATTGCTGAGGGTGCAGTGAGGAGGAAGATGCAGTCATTAAGACTTGAGATGAAAGCCTGTAATGAAAGGCTGTATCTCAGAAGGTACAAAATGTCAACAGTGTCTGAAAATGGTGGGGGTGGGGGGATTGGTAAGTAGGAAGTGATGCTAGCTTACAAATTGTTGCAACCGAGAAAGAAGATAGGAACAGGAAAGTGAAAACATTTTTTTTTTTTCTTGCTATATTGAATTGACCTAATATCCATTTTCCAGTGGTATTGCAGACTGTGACTTGTGTTTAGTTGCTGTCAATTTTTTTGGCATAGAATCATATTTTTCCTAAAGAGCTCTTTGCTGGGTCATTCTGTGTATCCCATATGTGATCTTTGTGAGACAGCTTCCTGAAGGGAAGTGTGTCTATAGTGTTGTTACTCATCTCAGCACTTCCTGCCCTTCCCAGTGAGTTTGAGACCTCTTAAGTGAGTTTTAGCCAAACTTAAAGAGAATTAATGGTTTAGAAATTGTGAAGTTCGTAACAGGTTCCCTAAAACTATCAACTGGATAGAGCAGAGATACCCAAGTATATTAATCTCCTGAGGTGGTGTTGCAGTTCCACATCCATTTTGAGGCAGTGCGGCCAGTTGGCCAAAGCAGTGTAGACTTGGCTTGGAGCTGGCTGTAGCGCTGCCACAGCACTGAAAACAGGACTAGGGGAATTAAATAATGCAGTCAGAGTTTTTTAGTCCTTAAGCCATTGCTGTGTATTTTGATTCCCTCAGATTTTGCTCTAATAAATAAAATTACCCAAGCTCGTAATTGTCAAGAGAGGGGAAATACTTAAGTGAGCCAGCTGAGTCCTATAAATAGAGAATAGAAAAAGCGAAGAAGTTATTTTGTGCTTGGGGAGATATGGAAGTAAGCATAGCCTAATATAAATTTTAGAAAGGGATGGGTTCCCCCCCACTCGTTTCTCTTACTTGCCTTAACTGTTTAAAGGCTCCTTGTGGAAATATGTTCTGTTGTCTTGCAGACTTTTCTAGGTTGCCAGGAGAGTGACTTGAAATTTCTTAGGTAATGTTTAATGAATAACGTAGCTGCTCTCTGAATAAAGCTTTGAGATTTTAATTTTTTAAAAGAGTTATGTTGATTAAGTTGAAAGTGCCTCACCTTATATCTGTTTTGGGAATTGCATTTAATTACAGTGAGATTTCTTTTTCAGTCGTTATGTAGTACCATCGCTTTAAACTGTATACTTAATTGACTTTTAAAGCTTCAGATAATTCAAATTTAAATAGATATTTCAACTGTAAGATGTCTTTTATTTCTTGCATCCTTCAATGCAAGCACTGAAGTGGAGAAATGGCCTCGTTTACATGCAACTTTCCCAAAAATGTCGTGGAAGAAGGTGTTGGGGTTTGGTCCATATCTTGAAACATGGGAAGTATAATAAGGGGTTTTGTGTACTTTTCTGAGCTTTATGAAATTTGCCCTGGGTTCACATTTGGAGTCCAAGGAACACCGCACTTTGACAGCTGTGACTCAGGGTGGCTGTAGCCAAATGACAAAGCACAGCAAATATTGCTCGTGGGCTTGACTGAAGTGTAAAGCACAGATTTGGCCTTACAAACCCAAGAGTTAAGCCAGTTCTTGCCACAGTGGAGCAGATGACCTCATTGCTGTTAGTGTAAATATTGGCAGTTGCACACAAATGTCTTCAGTGAGTCCCTCAACTGGCTGTAAGTGTTTGCAGACAAACTGTAAGGGGAGGGGGAAATGTTGAAGGGGTGGAGCTGGGTCTTCCTTGAAACCAGCTGAGAGAAGGACCTGTTTTCTCTCAGAAGCTTTGAACTACGCTGTGCGTATTGTAGCTTTCATACAAATATTTCTCCTACAATGAAATAGCTTGCTTATTCCTCTGCTCTTTGTTTTGTTTTCTTTCACTCCCACACAGTATTTAGACCTTATTAGAGATGTATAAATGTGGCTTCCACTTACTGTTGCTGTTATTAATAAAGTTGTGGTTGCTATTTTCTCAGCTGCACTATATGTTTGATACTAATGAACAAATACAGGGCTTTGGAAGACATTACAGTGTAATAAATGTATGCCTATTGACTTGAAATGATGAATCATGAGATGTTTATTTAATGCATATGACCTTTTTGAGCTGTTTGTCACAGAATTTATACGCAGTGCAGTCTTTTTTGCTAACATATCTGGAAAAGGATATTCATCTGCCACAGAATAAAACCCTTCCCTGCTGCTAACTGTCTTAACCTTTGCCGTGCTGCTATCAGCTATCCCACCCTTCCCAGAATGGTGGTGAGCAGTGAGGCTTGCTAGGACGGGTCCATTTAGTCCTGCCTCTCTGGTAGCTTTGTGATGTTTCATATTGATAATTTTTTTTATTAGTGGCTGGAATACAGAGTGAGGAAAAGGAGCGCTTCCTGTAAAACCCCCTGCAGATGGTACTTCAGTACTAATCCTGAAACAGATTCAAGGTTGGGATTTAGTGATTAAACCTGCTTGAACTGGATTCAGACTTGTATCAAAATAAATCCTATCAATCTCAAGAGCCGAAAGTAAGCACTGCATCAGATACTGTTTTGGTTTGCTGGTACATATCCCAAATATAATGGTCTTAAGTTTTAAACTCCTGCTTTGAAATTGTGTGACTGAAATCTGGTTAGTAGAAGCAAAGATCCTTGGAACTCTCTTGATTTGAATGGTATCACCATCTCCAAAGTGCCCTTGGGTTTTTGTACCTCAGGTCTGTGTGGAGTTCAGATGCTTTTTATATCTAATCTTAGGGAAAGGAGAGTATTAATTTCAGAGTTGTTGTTCCTGATGAATTAATTCAAGTGTGAGAGTGTGAAACTTACTGTTAAAAATGCAAGGTTATGTTCTTAACAGTGACCAAATAAAAAGAAACTTTAATAAGCCATCTGTTTCAGTAGCTCACCTGCTGGTTTGTTTTCTTTCAAACATTTTACGGTGATTTGGAAAGTTATGGAACACAGTTGGGTCAAGCCTTGTGGCTTCAAAATTGTGAGTCAAGATGCAAGGTGTGACAGGGTTTTGAAAGCATCAGCACTCCAGCCATCAATATGTATTAGTGACAGCGGGTTGGGACTTAGTTTCCTATGAAGGCATGTGAATTTTAGACTCACTCTGTGAGCGTGATGCTTTCTAGCTACCTCATCTCCTGTACTGCAGCTCCCAAGCTGGTGAATCCTGTTTTGTGCTGCAGTTAAATCATTGCTAAATGGTATCTTGGGTTTCTTTAGCTTATTACTTGTAATCATGAGCCAGTTTAATGAAGCAAACTGATGATAGTGGAGGAAGAGTGCAGACGGTCTTGGTATGCTGGTGTGGCCTTCAGCTTGCTTGTTAAAGGTCACCAGGGATAGCAAAGACTTGGATTCAGCCTCCATCCCTTTTTTTGACTGGGGGGGGAAGAGGGGGAGGAGGGGAAGAGACAGGTTGTGCTGAGGCCTTTGAGATAGCAGTCACTTGTTTCTGTGTGTCTGAAAAGGAAACAAATTACATATTGGACAAAAATGGCTTAGAATGGCAGACAGTGAAAAATCAAGAGGTGCAAGGGTTGTGATTAAAACATTGTGAAGGAAGAAGACGCCCTAAAGACAAACATGCTTCCTGAAGTCAGAGATCAGACTGAGAATTAAAATACTGAAGATGAAAATACAATTTTCAAGGTAGAAGAATTATTTCAACTAATAACTCACTTGATAGTTGCTATTAATAAAATTAATATTAAAGAGATGACAGGTGTGGATGATTTCTTCACCTCCTCTTTTCACTCCCCCACCCCCAAAGGAAAACAAGTTACTAATTTTGTCTGGCCAGTTCTCACCAATACAAAGAGAAGAGAGACTTCCAATTTAATTTCCCTGTGCTGTAAAGATTGTTGCTCAAGGAAAGGTGGGGGATGTTCTGTGATTAGGGGAAATAGCTATTGTAGCATCCCCTGCTTCAAAACAAAGTTTCTTTTCCTCATTTTCCCCCCCCACCATATCGTTAGCTGTATTGCACAAGGAGAAACTGCAGAGCAAGCAACAGCTCTTGCACTGGGCAGTTGAGGGTTCTTGGATGCAAGTCAACTAGTCATTTGCCTGGGAAACTGTGACTTTGGGACTGCTGGGGAATTCTAGGTTATCTGGAGGCAAGATTTCTAGCAGCTATTGTTGCTAGAAACAACTTCTTGTAATTCAAAGTTTATACAAACTCGTGTATTGGTGCTGTCTTGTCCTCTCACAAATAGTGTGTGTGTGTATATATATAGTTTGTGTGTGTCTTGGATATCGCTTGTGGCATCTGGATTTTGGCCTGTTTCACACAGACATGTTAGACCATCTCTTGGCCAGTCTCATGTGAGGAAAATTCCTTGGTGCTTAAACTCTCTCTCAGGCTTGTTCTCAACACTGTCATCTTCATGGTTGTGGGACCTCTGGTTTGTTTGTTTTAAGCAGTGCTTATTATCTCTGAGCATTCTTCTGGAATAGTAAAAGAATAACACCCCTCAAGAGGAAATTGCTTAGTCCCACTAAAAAAATTGAATGTACCTCTGTATAAACACTTTTTTTTTTTTTTTTTCAAAGTCATACGCTGATTTCAAAATCACAACCTGTTCCTTTCTAATAAAATTTTGTGTGCAAAAGATTTACACTTGATACTTTGACTTGAACCTGCCATGAAAGGGTTTTGCCCATTTATTGATGGGAAGCAGCATATCTTGCAGGATATTTCTCCTTCATCAATCCAAGGGAGGAGGCTTTTTGATAAGTACTAGCTAGCTTGTTTCCAGTAGCCAGTTCTGTATTTGCAGTTGTCTTCCTCTGGGAAATGTTACTTTGCTCTATGTGAGGATTCTTAGGGTAGGGAGGATCTGCCAAATGCCTCCCTGTTCACAGGGGGTACTGTCACACTCTTCGCGATGGCTTACAAGCTCTTTCTGGGTACCTGAACTGGCTTATTTGTACTTGTTGGGGTGTTTGTTTTGGTTTGGTTTTTTTTTTCCTTTTTCAATCAAGTCTTGCTTGCACTAACTAATGATTCTTATTAACAGCTTCCAACCTGGGTGGAACATGCTGCCTCCTTGTCCAGAGCCCTATCTGGTGTCATAACAGGGAAGGGCAAGGAGCACAACTTGGCCATAGTGCACAGAGAATGAGAAATGAAGGGAAAGTGCTAAACTCTAGATGATGTTGGTTATAGCTAATTATGAGTGAAAATGTGCTTGCTTTAAAGTATACTAAACAGCACGCTGATTATTTTTTGGGGAAACAGAAAGTTACTGAAGTGGTTGGTCAAAATTCTGCAGTTGGCTTCAGCTGCAGCAGGATTTTAGCCCTGATTTGAGGTGCACACAGCTTTGAGGTGATGTGAACCTTCTAAAAATTAGAAACGAGGTGAAATCAACATCTTAATTTTAGCTCTCGGAGGTTCTCATGACTTAACGCTTATGTCAAGGATAGATAGGTTTTGCAAACATATGCTTGGAATATCTCTTTTTCTTAAAAACAAGAAAAGCCCTTTGCACTTTGTCAGTTCTGCCTGTCTTCTGTGAAGTTGCAGCCTTTTTGTAGTTTGTAAGCTAGCTGTGAAGAGGTAGCCAAATTGTAGCATATATAGATGTGTGTGTATATATATATATACATAAAATGGATTTTTCTTTACACTTAAAAACAGAATAAATACCTGATACAGTAAGATATCATCAGCCAGTTAGGGTAAGTGGAGGATTTAGGGAAAATCTGTTTAATGCATAGCAAACAACTTAATTGAGGAGACTTCAGACAAGGTAGTGGAGAACAAAAAGCACATGGGAGGGAGGTGGGGGGGAGAAAGCAACTGGGGGATGCCAGATTTCCAACGCTTGGGTCCATTCTGCAATACCTGTCACTGTGGAGCCACTCACTGAAAAACTGGGGGGGAAGCTGTGATCAGAGGCATGCTTTGGCTTGTGTACCTCTCCTCAGTAAATTAGCTTTGCATTCCTATTTGAAATCGTTGTTAAAATAAGTTATGCCTAAGGTGAACTGGTTTTGAACTTACAGAATTGTGAAACCTCAAGTGAGCTTCCCCCTGACCTGCCCCTTTCTGGTGGCTTCAGAGAGAAATTGGTACGGTATTGGAAGTAAGGGTAGTTTTGTCTTCTCTATTGCAAAAGCATGGTGTGCATCTGGACACAAACTTCAGGTTGAAAAATGTATTTGGGACTGTCAAAATGGCCCTCAGAAAGACAAGGAAGCTAGTAATGGTACATGAATTAACTGTCAGCAAATGAAGAACTGAATACATATGAAGGAAAAGCAAATGCTAAGAAAAAGGTGTTATAATTTGGAAGCAGAGCTAGATAGATGGCCAAAAGATTTTCTGGCTTTCAGACTTCTCTGTAAACTTCTACTGCACAGTCCTAGACGTCAAACTAACTCTAGATTTTTTTCTTGACTCACTATAGATTAGCTTTACTTAAAAACTATAGTAAGACACAGTGCTTTCAGCACGTAAATCTTGAGTTTCTGAAGTCTGTGTGTTCTGGTTTTGGTGACCGAGAGATCTCTGAAAGAATCCCGTGAGCACTTGTGGGTCATGCAGTCCTTTAATTCAGCCCTGCATATTGGTCCGACAGAAGCACATACCGCAGGCTGCTTTTATTGTTTTGCCATCACTGTTTAGTCTATTAAAACTATTTACCCTGTAAGAAGAGGAATGGAAATATTTCTCCTGAGCTTGGCCTGTTTCAAAGACACTTTGTTCGGATCATTTGCTGCTTTGGTGAACGTTGTTTTCAAACTTGGAAGTGTCAGCAAATATTTCATTATTAAATGATGCCTCTCTTTAGTCTTTTTTAAAAAAGGTGGATGGTAGGAAAACAGATGACCAAAACTGATCTGCACTGAATGCAAGACTGTACACTGTGTGCTGACTGGGGGGAAAAATGCACTTGCTGGCTTGCTAAATTGAGATAATACTTTGGATGTTGACAGACAGAAAAACAATTAGAGCTGCCGGATGCTTTGCTGACGTGTGCATTGTCACATGGCGAGATGGCTTGTTTTGTGCCAGTAAATCTGAACTGTTCAACTCTCAGCAAGATATTAAGTTAATTAATAAAGTTCCTTACAGCTGGGCTTGGAATGTGAGGTCTGTTTATTTGTGAAGACAGCTGGTCCAGGAATAAGCAACGGAGGTCACTGATGGGGCCTGTTAGGTGTTTTCTCAGTCGCTGTTATATTACAGGCTAGTAAAAGACTTTCTTCTACTTAGTTTATTGGTGCATTAAAACCGTGTTACCTGACTGAAGTGTTTCTCTATTTGTACACTGTTAATACTTACGCAGATAGTAGTTTTCTTTGAAGTATGTCACTTTGTGTGGGAAAATGTTTATTTAAACTCTCTGGTTTTGCAGGTGCTTACTAATCCCGCAAAAGACTCTACTTCTGTATACACTGGTATTCTTAAAAGCTGTCGCTTTTTTGTTGGTAAACTATACAAGCATATTTGAAATCTGGTTTTACTTCTACATTTGGACTTAGTCATGTTTCTTTTGTTTTCTAAATGGGTGCATCTGGACAGGGGTTTTGGGGTGTGTGCCAGGCTGACCTTGCAGCAGACTTGCTTAGTGCTTCTCCACTAAAGCTTCTCCTGTCAATGTGGTGTGACCCCTCTGGCACTAACGGGCTTTGAGGTGTGCTGCTTGTCAGGTGAAGATCAGTCTGTCTTCTGGATCATGTGTCGATATTTGTCAGCTGCTGAGTGAAGTATTTGGTTGTGGAAGGGAAGTCATCTTCCCGCTCTAGCTTGAGGGCTGCACTAGTACATCTTTTTGGTACAGAACAAAATGTTCACTTCGTTGGGAGAAAGCAGCTCTGATTAGACTGTAAACATTGAACTGTACTAAGTATTTGCGTAGTTTTTCCTGCACCATTTCTGCCTCTGCGTGCAGTTCTGTTAAATCCATCAGCATAATCAGTTTCCATGTTTCTTGTGTAACCCTACCCTGCTTGTCTTTAGTAATCTCCTCTAAATAGCTTTCAGATTTCTTTTACTCTATTCCTGTGTTATCCATTTTCCTGGTACTTAATTTTTTAAAAATATTGTCTTTAGTTTTATCACTTTATCTATGCTGGATTACCTGAATATATGAGCTTGCTTTATTGTATTATCATGGTTTATTTTTCCTCATCTGCTTAAATAACCCAGCCCTCTCACTAGGGTTTTTTGCTTGTTTGTGGTGGTGATGTTTGGGTTTTTTGAAAGAAAAGACACCATTATTGGTGGTTTGTTTTTTGGTTTGGGGTGGTTTTTTTTTTAAATTATTTTTAAGGCAATTTTTCTTGGAGTTGTTACCTTGAAATTCAGCATCTCAGCAGTTCTAGGTAGAAATTAACTTTTGTGAGCCATGATGCCAGTGGATCTATTTATGCAGAAGAAAAGCAGCTCCTGGAAAAGCTGAGCCCATAGCAAAACCGCTGGAGTTCAGATCAGTAATTAATCTAGACGTTAACACTAGATAAACCTTGAGCAGCTTGACTGTTAGTAACAAGACAGCAGAGGGCCAAATGGCTGATTGCTAACCTAGGTCCCTAGATTTCTAACTTTATTTCTGTGCTTCAAAGTTTTTCCGGCATTTGACTGCAGAAGGAGATTTTTGGACTCATGGGGTTCTTTTTCTGTTTCAGAAAAAAGCAACCCTCTGAACATTTTTTCCATTTACAAACTTCGGGAATTTTATTTTTTAAAATGAATCTGGGAGCTAGTACACCATAGTAGCTGCTATGACTTTGGCATTATTTCAGCCAAGGCAGGAGAGCTATGCTCAAAAGCGAGAACTGGCTGGAGTAGATGGTATGGCTTGCTTTTTGCTTTAGTAGCATTGCAGTGCCTATGGAAAAACCTAGGATAACACTTCAGCCAAAGTCTGTTTTCTTACAGAACCAGCAGTGTGTTGGAAGGGGTTAACCCCCCTCTACAGCGCTTTCCCTGATGCATCTCCTTGTTTTGGAGAAAGAAAGGAGCAGTCCATCTGCTTGCTTTCCTTTCTGGGTTTTCCAGCGTTGGTACTAGATGCACGGGTTTGTTGGGACTAGGAACCTTCAGCTACTTCTGTACGGAGAGCAAGGTTGGGCTCTCAGGATGGCTGTAATTAAAAATGTTTCCCCCTTGTTTTGCTACACCGCCACCTACTAGGAATTATTGAACAAACACTGAAAGCATCTATCCTTGAGACATCTAGGCAGTATATAAAGGAAGATGTTAACTTTTTAAATTGGTAATGCCTCACTATAAACACCAGGATTTTTCTCTCTTCTAGCTGCTGAGCGAAGTCCGCTGCATTATCTCTGGTACAGCTGCAAGTATGACTTGACTGACTTGCATTCATGGCTCTTGGATGATCTGGTGAACCATGGAGCTCAAAGTATGGGTGGATGGAGTCCAGAGAATTGTGTGTGGGGTCACCGAAGTCACAACATGCCAGGAAGTTGTAATAGCCCTTGCTCAGGCTATCGGTAAGTAGCTCTGTTAGCTGGGTGTCTGGGAACTGGGGTGAACCTTTTTTTTATGAAGCTGAACCGAGGGGAGGTGGGGTTGCACTGAGTGTCAGTAGAGCATGAACATGTAACGCACAGTGGGATAACCTTGCAGTGTAAACTTGCAGCCTTTGATTTTTAACCTGCCAGAGAGGGATTAAAAAAAAAGAAAAACACTTCGAAATCTATACACTTTCCTTCAGTACAAATTTATTCTCTAAATAATAATAATATGCTCCCATTTGTCATTGTAAATACAGGCTGGACTAAAGAAGATGCTAAATTGTCACTGTTTTGGGTACCAAAGAAATATAAAAGCAGTGCAAAATAATTGGTTGGCTTTCACAAGCTAATGATGTTCATTGAAATTATACACATTGTAGCTATATTGGGTATAGTATAGATCAATGAAATAGATTCTTCAAGTTCTCCTCTTACTCCTGCGTGCCCTGTAACTCAGTACTGATGAAAGGTCTGTTCAGTGTTAGCTGTTTGCTGACCAGTTTGGAGGGGGAAATCTTTCAGGCTCCGTTACAGGAAAGAACTTCAGTCTTGTCAGATCTTTCTCAGTGATAGAGAGCATCCTCAATAAACCCCAACTTCATCCCTTCAGTGCTTCCTATGCTGAATCTTACTCTTTGCTAAAATTTTGTAATTGGCTTTATATACTATTTAAATTTGGGCATTAAAATGTATTCGTAATTTAAGGGCTTTTGCATTTTTCAGTATTTCAGCAATTTTGCAGGATTGTATTAGCAGTCTGACTCAACTGCAAAATAATAATTTCCTAATAAAAAAAGAACTTAGGGCCATAAATGTCAACTAGATACTCTACCTGTAAGCATAAAGTCAATTTCTCTGAATTTGTGATGTTTGTTTATTTAAATGTGTACTTCTGAACATCATTTCCATATACTTTCATCTGATGGAGTAGAAGGCCGGCACTTTTTTATTCTATATCTTAAGGGAATTGAACACAATGCTAGCCTGTGTATACTCGATCTATACGCATCAAATACCTTTAAAAGTTTCATTTAAAAATGAAAGTCAGTATGTCTCTAAAATCTTCTATTTGATGGTTAACTGTTAAGTGTGCTTTTTACTGTTAGTTGCAGCTTTTCATTTAATGATAATTGGTTTATGAATTGCTTGCTTCCGTATCTACTTTTCTGCCTGTAGGTTTTTTTAAGACACAGTTATGCTAGCACGTTTATTTTCTAGTAATGATTAGGGACTGTTACATATTTAGAAAAAATAAATAAACTGGTTGTGATAGACTTCCATTCTTTTACTTTACTTTTGATATCTCTTTCATCCGTTTCATTTACCTCCTCCCACAAAACAAAAAATGTCAGGCTCCCAGTTCTAGACAATAATTTAACATTCTTCTCTGTAGCTTCTCTGTTTTTTTCTATATCTTCAGTTATTAGCCTGAACTCTGAAAAGACTCCGTCAGTCTTGGAAACACACATGGTTTTTGTCAACTCAGCAGACTTCCTTCTCTATAACACATCACTAGTTCATCTGCAGCATACAACTCTGCTTACATGAAGAGAGAAATTTCAGTTGCAACCAGAGCCAAATTAAGATAATGCTTTGGAAACTCCTTCCTGAGGCAAACACACTCTCTAGAAAACACCTAGAGTAGTTGTGCTGCAGTTTCTCACTCACTGGAGCTGCTATGACAATATTAAACACCGTATAAATTACACTTGCGTGTCTTTGGCAGGTAGGGCTTTCCCAACCCTCCTGTCAGGCCATTCATCAGAAAAGCAACCGTATGTCTGCCTCTTTGATTTGGCTATAGGTACCAGCTTACCAGGAGTATTTGTCCCTCAATTTTGAATGGGAATCTATTAAAATGTATCCCTCTAGCTCTCACCTGACATTTGGTGGTGGAAAGTAGCCAGTCTTAGTTGGCTTCCTCCTTTGGTTGGCTCTGATTTTATTTTCCACTTTGCAGTCTGGCTCCTTCAGCAGTTACATAGCTTGGCAGGTCTCAATATTATTTTGTCTGTCTGCTGGTCTGTCTGCAAAGTTTTTGAGATGCTCCTTTTGTTTTATCGTATCTTGCAGTTTATGGTTAGGTTCTTGAGTTAAAAAATATCACCACCGCCATCCCCCATATTTCACTGAGCCTGAAAGATGAACTGCAATAGGTGTATTATTTGTGTTGAAGTGCAGTGTCTGGAATATCTGCAAATTAACTTATTTTACAGCTGTATCCACTGAGGAAAGCACAAGCCAAAGATATTTGAATTAAGACACCTGTAGTTCAAGAATCTTCTCATGGACAAAATGAAGCTGCCTCTGTTCTAGAGATATGAAAAGTAAAGCTTTACAATGTATTTCAAAAATAGGAAAATCAAAATTGTTATGGAATGGGTTGTGGTTGAAAAGGCAGTTCTGAATATCATCTAGTCCAACTCTGCTGCTCAAAGCAGGGTCAGCTAGGGCAAGTTGCTCAGGACCATGTGCAGTTGGGTTTTGAATACGGCCAAGTATGGAGACTCCACCATCTCTCTGGGCCATCTGTTCTGGTGTTCAGTCACCCTTGCAATAAACGTTTGTTCCTTATGTTTAAATGGAATTTCTTGTATTTCAAGAAATTTCTTTTCCTGTCACTTGGTTGAATGCAGGGCCATGTCTCCCGATCTCCGGCTGTGATAAGAGCAGCAAAAAGGTTTCCATCTATTTACTTTCCAACTCTCCCCTCATGTCATGGAAATTCAGTAACAACTTTCTTCGGGATACAAAAGTTTTTTTGTTGGTTTTTTTTTGTTGTTGTTGTTGTTTGGTTTTTTTTTGTTTGTTTTTTGTTTGTTTGTTTTTCCTTGAAATGCAAAGAAAAGAATTTATGTTCTAGGGCTATTTTAGCCAAAGAAAAATAGCAAGTTATGCTGGGCTGTGCCCCTTTGTAGGAGGTTCTGTCCCATACCCAGAGTGTAGTCTAATCCTTTGGCAGTGGAGTTCTGTCACTTAACTTGCCTGGCTACTGCTCCTTGACATATTCCTTACAAATTGGTATCTGCCGCTATTAACTCTTTCAGTGGAAAGGCCTGCGTTCCTCTCTTCCTTTGGGGCTGTACTCCTGATGGATAACATCTGTGTTACTTGTTCTTGCATTATGATCTCCTTCCCCTGTTGCCCATCTCTTGATCATTGCGGAATAGGAAATTATACTACTCCAAGTTTCTGTACAAATTAGGAGTTTTAATTTCCATGTGGCTTGAAGTTAAAGAGTTTGAATTAAATCTCAAATAAACCTCATTCTTTAAAACAAAAAAGAATGGAGAATTGTCTCCTTTGGTGATCCGAGCAAAGCTTATTTTAAAAATACTTGTACATATTTTAATGAATGCGAGAGAGAGTAATATCAGTTGGATATAACTTTGGATACTTTAACTGATTGTGTCTCTAACTTAGAAGGAGTTAGAAATGCCTTACCTGGAGGGAGGGTCACTGGAATTCTGTTCAAGACACAGATATCAAACTATCCAGCTACAAGTTTCCAGAGAGTGAAATTACCTCCCACGTCTTTTTTTTCTTTTTTCTTTAAAAACAAACAAACAAACAAACAAACAAAAAAAAACCCCAAAAACCCCCAAAAAACCAAAAAACAACCAAACCTCAAGCCGCTTGCAAATTACAAAGAGGAATATTCAGCTTTATAATACAAATAAGAGAAGTGATCGTTTCATCATGAGAAATTAAGCCTTCACCAAAATGTAAAAATATACCACAGTACACAGTTTAAATGGAGAATCATCAGTCTTGTTTTAAAAATATTTTTGCCAGGAGAGATGAACTAGATTTTATGACATCTATCATCGTCTATTTTAAAAATGTACATTTGACAGCAAATTCTGCCTGTTTTTTCTGCTTCCACTAGCTTTTCTCTGCGTTCTGTGAAAATTGTGCCAGAATGGCTTCATAAAAACGTTTCATAGAAACATTTCTTGCTGGTTTTGATTCCTCCTCTTAATTTGGGCAACTGACAAACAAGTAAAAAAATGTTATTGGTACTTTCCAACTCTACGTATGATGAGATGGTTGGTGAATCTGGTCAGGAGTCTGTTTTGCAAAGTAGTATATGGACTTACAGTCAAGTGTGTGTGAGCGTAGTGGCACCTCTCAAAAAATCGTTGTAATACTTAGAGGAAAAAACAGATGGTATCCTAAAAGAAAGTGAGCTAATCGTGTTAGCTGATAGTTCAGGCAAATGTAGTTTAACTACAGATTTTTTTTCTTTTTTAAATTGGCTTTTACTGGGTGTTTTCTGTTCAAATCTAAAAAAATAAAAATCTTTCGAAGGAATATGGTGATGAATAGCACAGTCACAAATATACTTACCCTGTTTCTTCAGAAGTGTTCTTCTCCCACTTCTAGCCCTCATGAGGATTTTTACTGCATTTGTTGTGATTTCTTTTTCTCTCTGGAGATTAGAGTGTGTCTCAGAATGACATGTTTGTTTCCTTGAAAAAGAGTATTTTACCCTAGAGGAGCGAAGCTTGAATTTCTTAGCAAAGTGCACTTTTGTTTTCTGCCCTCCCCATAATTTTCTGTGGCAAATAATGAAAATGGCAGACTTGCTTTAAACAGCGCTGTGGATTTTGGTTTTCTGACTGTAGCACAATATCAGGGGAATATGAGCAACACTTCACTGAACAAGAAGTACAGCTGTCTCTTTTTAAAATTAAAACAAATGCAGCTGTCAATTTTTTTTATTGCAGTTGAGTATTTTTCCTCAAAGGTAAATGGGGTGTATTTATGAAAATAAAACAGAGATTTGTTCATGCTGTTTCAAACATGCATTACAGCATTGTAAGACTCAGGAAAAATCACACCACTTTGTTGATGCCTCTTGTTACGTTTGTCCCTTCCTCCAAATAATTTCTGCTACAGCAAGTGCCAGAGCTGGCTGTCAGAGAGAGAGAAAGAGGCTGAGGTCGAATTAAATCATAGTGCTGAGTCTGAAGAGGGTTAGAAAAAGGGAACAATATTTGTTGCGTATGAACAAAAGGTTTTAAACATTGAACTAATTTACTGCTAAGAATCACTTAAAACTTGTGTTATTTTTGACCCCAAAATTTCATTCTCTGCTGCTTCAAATAGCAACATTAAGAGGGATAGTAAGTGCAAGAAACCTGCATGCTGTGGTGATCCCATGGCGTGATCATATAAACTTTATGGTTCAGAAATCTAGTGACAGTAACCTTGCGGAAAGGCACGGTGGTTGGGGGGGATGATTTGTTGCCACCTTTAATGATGTGGTATGTCTAGTGCAGCGGTGGCATGCGCGGCAGAGACCTGGGCTGCTGTATCTGTTTTGCCATGTCTTGCTGTTTGACCTCTGCCAAACTGCTCCTCTGCATTGTTTTACCTATTTAGGAAATGGGTCTAAAATAAGAGCGGTACCTCAGGGTGCTTAGACAAAAGGCAGCTGAAAGGATGAAATGACTGTAAGTGCTTTGTTTTGTCAGATCATGATAAACTTGTATACCCTTTCTTCAAGTGAAAGGATAGTAGTAATAAACTGAGACTTCAGTCCTGATAAAGACACATAATCACATTGTGAGCGCAGCTGTACCTAGTGAACTAAGCAGACTGCCCTCGCTACCGTTAGATTTGAGGCTGTATATCTCTATGGGCATGTTCTTCTAGGACTGGATCCCTACTCTGATTTTCGTTGTTTTCTATGGTATGCATACATGTGTGTGCATAATATGGCGTGCGTTAAGAAATCGGAGCAACACCGACTCTAACCTCTATTTTAAAGGCCTTTTTACTCTTAATCTGTCTTGGGTATTTAATGAGTTCTCAGGTAGCTAGAATGGTATTTTTTTAAATTGCTACGGATGTTAACTTAAGTATCACATAACGAATGAAATGTCAGCTTCATATTTCAAAGATACTGAGTTCAAATCATCCTGGGTTTATTAAAATTGCCGGCAATTACTTTTCTATCAGTGCTGTTAAAGATTCAGGAGTTAATGCTGTTGCCCCTTTGGTAAGACAGAGTGTTTTCGCCCACGTGTTCCACATGTTAATAGTTCTCACAAAATTTTACCCATGTAGTTATTTTTCTTTATATTGCCTTGTTAAGGAAGACAGCATCCAGTCGCCTAGGGCTAGAGGGCTATCTCTGGGAAACTAAGTGGGTCAGAAAGCTGTATCCGGGCTGGGGAGGGGGGTGCATTTGTCAGTGCCCCCAGAGCTCTGGGCAGTCTGGGTTTGGCTTGAGCATCTGTTGGCATACCTGGCTTCTACCTCCGTGGAAGCCTGCACACAGACAGTCTCTGTATTCTCACTGTGCACTGTTGTGAGTTTGGCATGCTCATTCAGATTTAGCTCAAGAGCGAGACTAGTACAGCTCCCTTTTTGCTGT
Source organism: Burhinus oedicnemus (assembly GCA_008921705.1). NCBI lineage: Eukaryota > Metazoa > Chordata > Aves > Charadriiformes > Burhinidae > Burhinus > Burhinus oedicnemus. The sequence goes on from VFFE01007500.1 coordinate 3,620,751, forward strand.
CTTAAAACTTGCATGTAAGATAGAAGTTGCCTTTTCTTTTTTCAGACCCTGTCCGAGTGCCACCTTGTAGGGAAGGTCTTTGGCACAGCTGCTGTGCAGCAGCAGAGGCGATGGGATCCCTGGGAAAAATGGGAGCTAGGAGTACGCCTGCCAGAGAGCATCTCCCCTGGCACCTAGTGCATTGTGGTGGTCTTGGAGAAAGAGAAGAAACTGGGAACAAGACCGCATGACCTCTAGTGACAGAGGCCTGCTCTTGCCCACCCTAGCCTCTTCCCTGGAGGAGAGTACCCCCACGTTTAAGGCTGCTCGTCTAGCCACCTTTCCCAGAAATAAAGAGACCAGGGCAATGACTCACCTGCTTGCACTGACTCACTGCTGCAGGCCGTGAGGCAGGGAGACACTTAATGAAAAGCTGGATCTTACTTGGTGCTTGAAATAAACCTTTGTAGCCTAACTGGAAAGATAAGGCACAGATACATTTTTACATGGTGGATCGTGCTACCTGCATACAAAAAAATGTAGTGCCTGTCCCTGAAATCCTTTGCATGTAAAGGATGATGCACTTTTGGGAGGGAGAAAAGGGATGAATCACTTCTGTCCTGAAAAGCAGTGTTGGTGAATTCTCGAGTTACAGTCCTGTCAAAAGCGTTGCATGAGAAACACTGCTACTGCAGTATTCCTTTGGAATTTCACTTTTGCTTTTGGCAGCAGAAATAGTCACTCACGTCTACTATGTCAGCTGCAAATATTAAAGCATGTAGAGAAGCTTAAAATGAATAATAGTTATGTGGGTCCTACTACCTTCATGGAATGTAATTTAAAAGTCTACCTCTTGGGAGTCTAAAAAAAAAATGTTCAGTTACCTTGTTCTATATTTCATTAGTTTAATCACCATTCACTGTAATGTAATCTATGTTTAAATTACCAAATTACATCAATCCCAAACAGGGACTACAACGGTTGGGCACGTGACCTGGGCTCTCGGGTCCAGAGCTTCCTGTTGGGCTGTACAGCAGAGCGGTGGCTGATCCAAGATACTGGCTGTAGTTAGCTCCTTCATGTCTCATTGATCAAGCCATAACCGGTGACACTAGACCCAGGTTCAAACCGCTTGTGACAGCTAGTTGCAGGCTATCAGAACGTCAGCGTTCTTGAGTCCATATATTTCCTGTTTTGATCTCTTTCTAACTTTTAAAATAAAAGATTCTTTTGAAAATATTCCTGTATTTATAGAAGCTGTGATAAGTTTGTATGCTTAGGTAGCTGTAGGTGTAAACTTAACCTGTTAACCTTGACACCGCCCTTTGTGCAGATGCAGTGTGCTTTATATGTGTAAATATATACCTACTTCTGTTACAGCTTGTCATTCGCTGTCTTGCGAAACAGATAGAAATTCTTGATGATTGTTTTGAGATGGTAATATTATATGGTCCATGTGGGGGACCATTAGTGGTCGGTGGGTCAGCACAGAATATTAATGAGAAGTGGGCGGCCGGTGAATGGGGTGTAGAAGCTCTGTGCTTTCTCCAGCCCCTGAACTGCTCTTTTCTGAGGAGGGAACCATAGAACCCAGCACTACGGGTGCTTGTTTGGGGCTGTCTGGATTGTTTTCTCTACCATTCTCATTAGTACCAGGCTTTGATAGAAGTATTAAAAAAACCCCAATATGTCTAATAATGTGCCGGTCATACATGTTCTTAAAGTTTGATTTCAGAAGTTATAAGGGATCCGCTGACAAGGCTCGTAGCCATTGTGAATATCAGGACAATAACTAAAGCTGTGCTTTGGCAGCTCCTTGAATTGACTGCTTAACGGCTTATCTAACTTTGCCTGGAAATACTTCATAAATCTGAATGAGATTCAATGTGTTCAATATGCAGCTGGGAAAAACACACCTATGGTTTAATGAATGCCATACATTGCTGATATGGGGCGCATTACGTGAATACAACAGTAACTAATTTTTAAAATTATAAGATTTGCATGAATGAGGTAGGACTGAGTTCTGCCAAGTGCTGTATAAGCACAACCAACCTCTTTTTCAGAAAGCTTATGAGCAACACACAAGACAAGAAGCCACATGCAGGCGTTGAACTGTTGTCAACCACCCAAGCAACCTGCTTTCTCCGTGTCAGTGGTAGCACGTCAAAACCAGCAGCTTGTTCCAAGGATGCCTGTGTTCTGAAATATTCTCTCATTAGTTTTGAATTAACTCATTCACCCTTTCATTTGTGAATTAATCCCTTCTAATGCAAGCAAACATCACAGTTGTGGTTGTCCAGGTATTGTTAATCTGCGTCATACATAGCCTGAATGCAGTAAACCTAGGTAATGATCTCGGATGAGGACGGCTTTGTTTTAGAACAGTACTGAACTCCAGGTGTGGCTGTTGAACTGTGTAAGTATTACTTCTACAAAACACTTTCTTTTATGTGGATCTTGAGTGCCGAGTTCATTATTTAGAACTGTGTGTTGATTTGGACACCTAAGCTGAGATGGAAATAGTTCTTGGCAAGTGCCTCGCTTAATTCACTTTTGGTTGAGATTGTTAGCTTTATTCCACCCCCCCCCACCCCCCCTTCTTGTTTTTGCCTCTTGTTACATTTCTTTTAAGTAGTGCATTTAATAGCAAAGTGAACAGAAATTGCGTGCTGATCACTCCCCTAGTGGTACTCTTGTTTACAATTTCAAGACTTCTTTGAACTTGGCTGTTTCTGACACAAGAAGAACATTAGTAGCATTACCATGATTACAAGCTGAAAGCTGAAAGCTTTTAAGATTAGCAAAATAGAGTGGTAAAATGCAACCTTTGTCCTGGGTTTTGTGGTATGTTTTTACTTCATTTTTCTTCTCCAGGATTTTATTGTTAGTATGCTATGGCAAAGAGCACTAGGTTTGTTTTTCTGTAATAACACTGATGCCTACTACAAACTATAAATCTTCATGGATCAATGAACAATATTGTGGGTTGGCAAAAATCTCTGACTTTGTATCTTGGCATAGTAAACTTGTTTTTGAAGTACTTTATTGTAATAAACTTTAAATCTGTTTCTGAGAGTGTTGGCCAAGCATGTTGGTATGCTGATAGATCCCACCCCACCCCACCCCCCTGCTTACCTCAAGTGATGTATTTATAAGGCATTAAGGGTGTTGGATTGCTGGTCACATGCTGCTTGCCTTGTTTTGCTGACTTCTATCAGTCAAGTCTTTATGTACTCTTGAGCTCTCGCTCCTAACTTGGAAGTGGACACGGACATTTTGGTCTCTTATTTGGCCAGCTAACTACCGCTAGTATGACCAGTCAGCCAAAGCAGCCTGTTTCCTAGGCGGTGCCTGTACAGCTGATTTTTTTGTTGTTGTTCTTCTTTGCATCATGAGCTAATTGTGAGAAAGTGAGATCAGAGGAACCGTTTGCGACACAGTAGCTATATCCCGGGGAGCTCTTTGTAAGGCTGGTCTGACAATGTCAGGTTTTAGGGGGGGCGCATAGTGTGTTAATCACCACAGTGGAGCTTCTCTCCTGCAAATTTGAGGTGGGGAGTCTGCGCGAATGTTGTGGTTGGAGGCTGGCGGCAGATCTCCAGCCTGAGATTAGGTTATTTTTGTTCTTTTGGCAAAAGTGCAGTGGTTGGGCAGGTGGCGTAAGGAAAGAAAATGCATCAAATGGGTTACCACTGATAACCACATTTATTCCAACTCCCGCACTCCATAGCTGCATATATGACAGGTATTTTAGGCATTTATGTGCTGAAATAAATCCTCATTTGAATGGTGATCTATCAGGGAAGTAGATATGTGTAATGCATTAAAATAGCTAATGATGTTTTTAAGGCTAATGGCAATTGTGGAGCTGTTCAGAAATTCATCAGGATCACATGCTTTAAAACCAGTTGATCTTTCACATCTTTCTGTAAACAATGTGGCTTTTAAGTAGAATCACTTTCATGATAAGGGAAACTCTCCTGCATTTGGAGGGTGCTGTATCTCAAAGTAGTAAGAGTGGTTAGAATACATGAAAATAGCGGAAAACCTCAAATGATGTATTTTTGTAGCATTCAAAGCATCCTATAAGGAGTGTCGGAGGAAACTCAATTATGTTTGGTAGCAGCACAAATGAGCTGTAGACAGAAGTTGTACTTCCCCCTATCCTAAAAGTAAACCATATTGCATCGTACAGCTAGTTGTCAATACAGAGGTCAGAAAACATCCTGACATTTATTAAAGGATTTGAGCATCTTCCTGAAGGCTGTGTACCCCAGGGGGGACTTGTGAGCTGCTCTGAACAGGTGAGGAGACTGTGCAGGGAGCCCAAGTTGCTCGTTTCCCATTTGGGCAGCCTCTGCTGCGCTCGTCCCTGTGTTCTGCTCCGTGAAGGTTTGTCACGTCGGCAGCGCTGCCACGGGCCACGTGAGCCAGCGTAATGCTGCCGTGGCCCTGGGCCGGCTTTCCCCAGTGTCTCAGCTAACCGGGGCTGGGGGGCAAGATGGTGAGCTAAGGCTCACTCAGGCATTAACAGTTGCCTCTCGGATCGACGATACAGTTTAAAAGCAAATATGTCGACTCCAAATTTTTATTTTTCTATGTGGCTGTGTGAAAGACGTGGAACTCTTTCTGTTCTTGTTTTCTTCCTCTAGAGATGTGTATTCGATATATTTTTTTGCTAGATATCGGCATCACTACGTCACTTGTTTTGATTTCAGTGACTTCAAATCCGAAAGAAGCCCCGGAGCTGTGCAGTTTCAGTCGTGTGCACAGCCAGTCCTCGCTTGGTCAGTTACCGCTGTATGCGGCGAGGATTTTCCTGAGATAGTTTGCAATTAAAATAAGTAATGTGTAGACGCTGTGCTCAGCTCAGTGAATGAAGGAGCAGGCACTGCTCTCCCGTGAGAAAAACGCGCCGAGCCTGGTGCTGCTCCCCCCGTTCCCCCGGCTGTCCCGAGGGTGAGGGGACGCGCCCGCTTGAGAGCGGGGCCGGGCGGCCGCCAGGGGGCGCCCACGGCCCGCGCCGGCCCCGCGGGGCGCCCGGCGCTTGGCGCTGTCCGGCAGCGCCCCCTGGCGGGCCGCCGCCGCCTGACGGCTGTGCTTGCCTTGCAGGTCGCACGGGCAGGTACACGCTGATCGAGAAATGGCGGGACACGGAGCGGCACCTGGCACCGCACGAAAACCCCATCGTGTCGCTGAACAAGTGGGGACAGTACGCGAGCGACGTGCAGCTGATCCTGCGCCGCACCGGGCCCTCTCTGAGCGAGCGGCCGACTTCGGACAGCGTGGCTCGCATCCCGGAGAGGACTCTGTACCGGCAAAGCTTGCCTCCCCTGGCCAAGCTGAGGCCTCCCAGCGACAAATCCATGAAGAGGAGAGAGCCGAAAAGGAAATCCCTCACCTTCACCGGGGGGGCCAAAGGGTTAATGGACATCTTTGGGAAAAGCAGAGAATCCGAGTTCAAGCAAAAGGTGCTCAACAACTGTAAAACAACAGCGGACGAGTTGAAGAAACTGATCCACCTCCAGACGGAGAAACTTCAGTGCATTGAGAAACAGCTGGAGTCCAACGAAGCTGAGATCCGCTACTGGGAACAAAAGTATAACTCCAGCCTGGAAGAAGAAATCCTCAAGCTAGAGCAGAAGATCAAAAGGAATGAAGTAGAGATTGAAGAGGAAGAGTTCTGGGAAAATGAGCTGCAGATTGAACAGGAGAACGAAAAACAGCTGAAGGAGCAGCTGCAGGAGATGAGGCAGAGGATCCTGGAGTGCGAGAGCAAGCTGAAGGACTACCTGTCTCAGATCCACAACATGGAGAGTGGCCTTGAAGCAGAGAAGTTGCAGCGGGAAGTTCAAGAGTCCCAAGTGAATGAAGAAGAGGTCAAGGAAAAGATCGAGAAGGTGAAGGGTGAAATTGATATTCAGGGCCAGCAGAGTCTAAGACTGGAAAATGGCATTAAAGCTGTAGAAAGGTCTTTGGGGCAAGCTACCAAACGGTTACAGGTAAGAATGTCCTTTTTATCCTTTCTAGCTAAAGAAAACTCAAAAGACCTGACTGTCATGAATATTTCTTGCACAGATTTAGAGCCCATGAAGGAAAACATGAGAAACTTCCCACAGTGAATTTGGATAAACGGAAGAAAGTGTTGCTTTCATTTTTAAAGTGTATTTCAGTTTTTTTTTTTTTTGAACAGCAGACAATTTTTATTTCACTTACGAGTATTTTACTCATTCAAATAGTCTGAAAAGAAAAACAGTAGTTAGTTCTTTGTCTCAAGATAAACTAGCAGACATTTTGGTGGATGTGTTCCTGGCCATTCGGAAGGCCTGGGTGGCCTGCAGGGTTAGAGCTGGATGCCACACCACCTTTCCTTTATTTACATGCTGGCTCAGTTTCTTTCCCATCAGTTACAGCTTTGGTTTGCTGCCGTTCGCTGACTGCCTGGTGACCTCTGAGAAATGAGTCGAAGCGTATCCTTACCGTGCAGTGCTCCATGATAGAAAAACACCAGAGCTAATAGCAGCCAAACTAGTTGAGGGCAGTATGGCTGCACCCATGGCAATGCATCCGGCCACCTCGCCCTGCTGAGAGGGGGTGCTCGCTAGCTCCAGTGAGGTGCTGCTGTGCTGGTGGGTCTGGGCTCTTTTACACCTCAGACAAACGATGTTTCCTGCATGAGCAATAGCAAATTTAGGGCTAGCGAGGGATTGATGTACTGCTGGGTGCTAAACTGGACCATAGTGCTCTTGGCCTAAGCCTTTAAAAGCATTAGTCTTCAAACCCCTGTTGATCTGAGGTTAGATATCCTGAGTATTTAGGTCCTAGATCTTGGCAGCTCAGTGCTTCGTATTGTTAAATTTCAGGGAAATTTGCACCATCATAGTCTTTTCTGAGGCTAAACTTCTGATTCTTGCTAGATTTGTCTGCCACCAAAACAGATGAATTAAAAAGAACAGTCCAAAAGCCTCACCTGGATAAATGGATGTAGAGCTAAAATAACTGTTAGCTTACAGGGCTTTTGTTTTAAAGAATACCATCTCCCTTTTCCTGTTTGACTTGCTGGTGTTCTGGATTTTATTTTCTCTACACCTCAGGCGTATGTGGCACGTGTCAAAGGAGAATCCAGTGTCTGGTTCCTTGCTAAAGTTAATGATATTGCTCGGAACTTGATAGAGCATGAAGGAATAAATATAAATGGAAATCTACCTGCTAGCTGGATGAGGTGAAGGAAAGATTGTGGCTCCTAGGGTTTTAATGTGCCACATAAGATAGGACTAAGGGCACCATACATCATTTGGAGTTGCGATTCTTGCTGTATTTCTGGAATCTACAGCGACAATGTTCCACAGTGCTGCAGTCGCAGTAAGGTGATTCTGCTGTGAACACATGAAGACATTTTGCACCCTTACTCCTGAGCACCTAGAACCACGTCAATATAAGCTGGTTTTATTAAATGAGGAGGGAAAAAAAAAGTAATCTCTTCATCCAAAGCAAAATGGATGAAAATTGTAAGGAGTTTTGGCCATATTTATCTATCCTAAGTTTCCAGATACACTGTGCTTAAGCATTTGTGCTAACAGAAAGCATCAAGCCTTCTGTATATATTTTAGCTATCCTCAGTAACATTCAGTGAGACTGACTGAGTTCAAAATCTTTCTCTCTTTGTTTTTTTTCATAGGCTAGGGTTTTACTTTCTTGGGAAAGTTTCTGTTAAATTCAGATCTTCCAAGCTTGTTCTAAACCTAAAGGTGCACTAATCTGGAATTCCAGGAGGAAATAAACGCAGCTCTGTATAATACAGTTTTGGGGGAGGAAATGGAGAAATATTTTCTTGCGTGTTGAAAGTTAAATGTTAATATTCATAGAACTGCTGATTTGAAAGTAGAGGAGTTGAGCATGAGTGTTTTTATAGACCTTTCAGTAAGGAAGGAAAGATTTTGGTTCGCTAGATTTCAAGTGATAAGAACAGGAAGGTGGCATTTTTTAGTAGCATGTGAGAAATTTCTAGTAATTTGTCCTACCTCTTCTCTTTCATTCCTTTTCTCTAGCCACCTCAATTACATTACTTTCCAACAATATGAGGCTATGTTCACTTAAGGATCAGATGCAGCACTCTGCTGTCTCCGTTTCTAGAGAAAGATTTTAACTGCAAAAAAACACCCAACCAAAACAAACAAACAAAATAATCAAAATCCCACCCTTCTTCAGGTAAAAGATCTCACTGAAGTTCCACAATTAGATACTAAATTCAAGAGCTTAAACCAGTAGGATTTGGGGTGATACTTAACATTTTTACCTTATTTCCTGTGGAAGTTGAGAAATGTCAGGAACATGTTATTTATGATGTTAGTTCTGATAACCTGCATATTTCAGTGATTCTGTTTTTTTAAAAAAAACTGAATTCCCTTCAGTGGCAACATGTTACAACACGAATGTGTAGAATTAACATTGTAGTAAGTAAAGACAGTTGAGAAGTTCCTGTGTCCCAAGTGCCCAGTTATAGAGTCTAATAGGCCTAAAACAAATTCAACAATTTTTTTGTAGAATTGTCTTAAAATTTGGAGGTGGCCTGGTTTCCATTTCGCAATCCAGCATCTCCAAAAGCTTGTAGCCAATGAATGGAAACACAAGTCTAGCACGGGAAGCTGAGACCAACCACATGATACGCACTGACTGAACAGGTCAAACAAATACATCAGTGACAAAGCAAGAGATATTTAAAAGGTCCTAATTAGACATCAGATCTTTTGTGTTAATTTTCTTATTAACTGTTGAATTCAGCCTCAACTCTGACTTTACTGCAAGTTTAAAGTGAATAAGGGCTGTGCTGTTGGGGACTGTTCTTAGAACAGATCCACAAAACTATTGTCCCCCAATCCTTTTCTGAATTCATGTATAATTCTGCTTACACAAGATAATTAGGGAAGAGAAGGCTGACCCAACCTCCATCTCTTGCCAAAACGAAGATTTAGCAGTACGTACTGCATGGAAATGCCCACAGACATGCTGCCTGGCATCTGGGTAGCTAGCCCGTCCACTGTGTGGCCAACAGGTGAGGCCCATCCTGGCTGTGGAAGAGTACCACATGCAGCTGTCTGCTACTGAAGCTGAATCTCTGTGTGCAGAAAAAAAATAATTGTACCCTAAGACTGTTGTAATCTACCAAGGCTGTAGGTTTTGCATATCATGCCAATAATTACAGAGCCTTGAGGAAGATCCTAAATGGTCATCTTCTGTGCTTGTAAAGGAGTGGTGAACCAGCCAGGATTTGGCCTCATTGTACAAAACACAGTACGCTTGCAGAGTGAGAGTTCTATCCATAAAAATTTATGCTCTGAATAGAAAATGCAAAGAGCAAGAAGTGAATGGAATTACCCTCCTTTTAGGAACACAAGGACTAAATAAGCTGTCCAAGTCATGCTGGACACTCTGGCAGAGCTAAGATTTGGGGCCAGACTGATGCTCAGTTGATGTATTTTTTCAGAGTGCTCACTATTAACTTTATTTGCTCGCATCTGCTGTGCCAAAATTTTTCTCAGGTGATATGAGAAATATCTGCTAGTCATCCAAGAAGCCATATAAACAGACCAGTAGTAACCCCTAATAAGTAGTAGTGAGTGTTGATTTGCTTTCTAAATTATGAGAGTAAAATACCTTTCAACTCTTCCATTTGCATTTGAATTTAAAAACCAGAAGCTTTCTCATCAGAAGGAGAAGGATTAGTTGCCCAGTTGCAAATAGAGTCTTGAAATGCTGCTTTATGCTTGCTGCTGCTCAGCAGATGTTTTCTCTTTCCTGGCAGGACAGGGAACAAGAACTGGAGCAACTGACAAAGGAGCTGCGACAGGTCAATCTCCAACAGTTCATCCAGCAAACAGGAACGAAGGTCACGGTGCTGCCAGCAGACCCGGTTGAGGTGGAGGCCCCGCATGTGGAGCTTGAGAGAGGTGCAGCGCTCAGAATGCTTTTGGTGGGCGGGAGAAGGGGATGGCAATGCATTTACCTGCTGCGTTAATGCCAACACTTATATATCAAGTGAATGCTCTGATAGCGAAGGAGTTAGCAAAGTATTAAGAAAGCGCAGTGTCAAATATTTCTTTTCATTGCAAAGGTTTAGCAAGCTGTAAATAAAGTGCAGTATGTAGATAACGTCTCTCCCACTGCGCCTAGGCATGTGTTTGTCCTGTCAGTAACCCATTAGGCCAGTAGCTTTCAAGTGTGGCTGCCACGGCTGCAGGCATGTAAACTGGCATGCAACATGATTCCACGTCTGACATTGCTGTTCATCTAGGTTCTTCCTCTTCTGGGGGGATGTGTTGTCAAAGTAGAAAAAGGAATGTGGCTGGATCTCAAGAAATCCCAGGCAGCAGCCGCATGGGAATAGGAGCTAATCCAGCTGGGCTGCCAGCCATCCAGAAGTCCTGCACAGATGGCTGTTACAGCACGTGCAAATTGAGGTTGCCCCTAGTGAGATCCGTGCATTCTGCACATGCCCACATCTGAATTCAGAATTTCCTAGACAGAAACATGGGAGCACTTTGAATGCGTGTCACTACTGTCGCACAAGCAGAAACTCCTCTGCTGTGTTGTGCTTTACCCAGTACCCTGCTTGCAAAGGGCCTGTCTCTCTCAGCATTCTCATTAGCTGGTTCTGTCCCTTCTCTCAGAAAACTTTCTAACCAAAGGCATTGGGAGGGTAGGGAGGTGAGGAGAGAAGACTACCAGGCCTTAAATGTCAGCACTTGTATGAACTTTTCTCTTTTAAGTGGGTAGGAAGCTGAAGCTTTGAATTACATATAGGTACAAGCTCTTTTCTGCACATTACTGCATAAATGTATCACATGTATCCATGTGCATGTTCCTTGTGGGAGGGTAGTTATATTGAGCAGGTATATCTTTCTGTTTTGAAATGAGTAGGAAGTGCACACCTCAGATCTCATCCCTTCCTAGTCAGGCATTTGAATTTTTTGTTGTATGTGGTATTAGTTTTTCCTGTACTGCGCTAAGCGCACACTGCACTAAGCAGGAAGAGGAGGAAGGTGTTCTACAGACATCACCCTTGATGATGACTTTTCTAACTGCCCTTTTTCTTGTGCAGAGCCAACATTTCAGTCTGGGTCACTGAAGCGCCCTGGCTCATCGAGGCAACTCCCCAGTAACCTTCGGATTCTACAGAACCCCCTGTCATCTGGTTTTAACCCGGAGGGCATTTATGTATGACAGTACATACCTCTTCTGGAGAGGATCTAGCAAGGTACCCTGGACAAGATACACTTTTGTTTTATTCTGCCAATGATAAGTGGAAGAAGATTTTTTTTCTTTTTGGTTAAGCCACCATATTTTTTTTTCTTCTTCCTCCAACACACCACTTGGAGCCATACCTGTGCACTGATGCTAAAGAGACGGAGGAAATGTCTCGATTCATAATTGGCAAGGATGAACTTGCTGTAAACACAGCTAGAGTGCAAAAACCTTCATTTGTTTTTGCCACTTCAGAAGTGTTTGGGAAAGTAGTGTTCCATGTATAGGCATAAATAAAAGACTGAGGGCGAAGGAAACCATGTATGCAACTTATCTGAGGTTAATTTATTCCCTTTAATCAATGGACGTGTGAATGTTGACCTTTTATATTTTTATTTTTGACTTGTGAATAATCACGTATGGCTGTATGTCAGTCTGACAAGGTGACTTTAATTTGCATGTACAACCATCCACCATTTGATCAAGTACAACAACCTGCAATGCAGAGTTCTGTGGAGTGCTGAACCATTAAAATGGTTTCTCACCACTGACTTTGTTAATTTCTCTTGTGGGTCATAATATGTCATGTTCCATCCATTGCTACCTTTTAAGGCTTGAAAAGTGAGCTTGTGGGATTTACTTGCTGTTGAATCTGCCTTGAATGAAGCACCTAGTGTTCGAAAGATTTATGGAATTTAAACCTTGGCTTGGTAAAAATATTTCCAGCATATGATTGAGGATGCACTAGTTAGATGATATTTTATTATATAGAATGTATATTTGAAATATTTTGCCACATTGTATATGCCTTTTGAGAAAAGAACAATGTAAGAAGTTGTCTTCATATATCTTACCAAAAGAGAGTAGCAGGCTTTCACTGTGTGTGATTTTATACTTTATTTTTTCCACTGGTCATTACAGTGTTCTTGTTTTGCAGTAAATCTTGCTGTTGGAGGAGAAAAAAAACACAAAACAAATGAGCATTCTCTTCCAGCTTTCCAGAATTCACTCAAGTTTTGTGGAGGAAGAAACCTGGCAGAGAGTCCCATGAAGTCAATAGCAGAGCTTCTACTGACTTGAGTGGGGCCAGGATTTCACTCCAGGTCCCCAGTGTTAAACAGTAGACGTTTAGCCACTTTGAAAGACGTATTGCTGCTCAGTCACTTACAGAATATAAAGCTTACAATCAGGAAATTCACGTACTTGGTAGTCATTTTTTTACAAAAAATGTGAAAAGAGAACATTATTGTATCTTGATGTCACACTAAGGATTAGATGAAATGGCTTCCATGCAGAAAGTAAGGACACTACCAAGCAGCATGTTGGTTACAGGTCTTGAAATGAGATTGCTAAAGTGGACACCAAGTTTGTCGAGAAAGTGACTGGCATCAGTGGGACACTTTGTATACATTAGGAGGCTGGCCTCATGGATGAGTTAGAGAAGGGATGAGCCTTACCTAGTTGCATTTGGTTTTCCTGTTCTAACAGCAACTCATACTGTCAACCCCACCTTGAGATCGCCTCGATATGAGAGGGGGTCACCGTGTTTTCACTGCAGTATTGAATACCTGGACTTCAGTCAGTGGCAAAATGACAGAACTCCTGGTGTCTTTGGTAGGGTCGGGATTTTACCACTGGTAGGAAACTCCAAGCTTTTTGCCATAGAAAACACTTAAGAATTCTTAACTCCTAGCATCCTCTTGTGTTGATTTATTGATGTGCAGATAGATGTTAATTTAAGTTTCCTTTTTTAAAAAGGAGCTTCCTGACAAATGGAAGTGTTATAAGATATAGTAGAAGATGAAGGACTCTTGAGTGTTTAATGTTTGGGGTTTTTTTCCCCTGTCCACTTATTAATGGCATCATATATTCTAAAAATGCTGCTGTGTTTAGACTAACAGCAACAGACAAGGCTGTGAATATATCCTTTCCAAATGGATTCTGAATTTTTACTGTTTATCAGGTCTTCCCCGCCCCCCCCCCCGCCGTGAGCAAATTGGAAAATAAGATGTTCCTACCTGAGGAATCTTTGCAGTGCTCACAGATTTTACTGTTAGTTTATCACAGTTCTGTGCTCATGTTTACTGTGCCCGTAACTTTGTACTTTAAAAAAAAAAAAAAAAAAAAAAAAAAAGAATGTGTATATATATATTAAAAAAAGTGAAAAATATACATAGTTTGGGGACAATATCTGTCCAAGGTACTTGAGCATATATGCCTTACATTCTGGGTTCAATTTACAGAAATAAAATGGCCCTCTGCAGTGGATATCTTGCATCTTCAGCACCTCTTGATGTTAGAGAACTGAGGCACTCAGCACCTTGCAAAGTCTGGCCCAAATTATGCTGCATGGGGGTGGGGGGAAACACAAGGAAGAGCCTGTTGCAATTTCAGTCTTGTACTGATATAAAATTTGTTTAAGGCAGATCAGCATACTTACCCAGCTAATGTTTTTATCCTACTTTGTGACTCGTCCATCTCCCACAGATGTCAGTTTGAGCTGAATTAGGCTCTTGCATCATAAAAACTGCTGTCTTTCTCTGCCAGGTTATTCTTTAAGATGGAGGGAGGAGGAGGAGGAATAGAATTAAAAGGAAGGGGAAGAACAGCTTTGGAGGGCTTGAGTTATGGCTTTGTAATGGAATCAAGGAAGGAATTTGCCATTTAAGTTAAAAAATACTGTCTGCTGATTGCAGCAGCTGTTTGACAAAAGGCCCAGTCTGGAGCTGGCTTAGGAGCAGCCTCTTGCATCATCATGGAGTGGCCCCTCCTTGTCAGGGCTTTAGTACACGTCAAGGTGATCTGGAAAACATTTACAGCTTCAGCCACAGTTGTGGCAAAGGAGAGGCTTTGGCATCCAACCCTGTCATTTGTGAGGCACTGACAAACTCTCCTGCCCCCACCATACTCCTCTTGCTTATTGAATTTCACCCAGGCTAAAGTTCTGTAGCATTTTCACCCTCTCTGTAAATAAACCAAAAAGAAATGGCATGCCCTTGCATTAAATGTGAATTGAACATTGTATCACAGTTATAAAAATTCCTCACATTATGGCGTTAAAAATTTTGCTTTTGATCAACTGCAAAACCTCATTCTTTCTTTACAAATGTAGAAAAATTCATTTTCAGAAGTGTTTCAAACCTACTTATGGGGCATTAGCAGAAAGGAAGCTACACATACTAATTTTAACAAGTGCCATATTGTTTACTGGCCAGCATGATAAAAATGGGGTTTTTTGCTTGCGTTAAATAGTTGAATACACAAGCACTATTTTCCAGTGCACAGGGAATTTATATGGAGAACTCCTGTAATGTATTACTAATGGAAATTAACTGTGTTACCTCACTCATCCATGAGGATACAGTTTATTTTTGCCAGTGATGCTATGTTGTTAGGGGAAAAGAGGGGGTTGACCATTTGAAAAGCCAGTAGGTTAAGGCTAAGGTAAACGTTCTGAATGTTCAAGCAACGGAGAAACCCAAGTTCTACTCTGAAAAGTCAGTTAGGAACCTGCCTCCTGTTATCTTTCAGTGGGACTTGGGTTCCCAAGTGCCTGAATTGCTTCTGGAAATGATATGTTAGCTTTGAAATTACTTGCTTTTCTAAACACTAGCAAGTTGGAAGGAAGTTCTTAAAGAAGAGAACTACCACTAGCATTAGCAATATGCAAATATGCTTGCATTGTGAGGTAAGAGAGAAAAAGATCCTTAGTGAAATAAAAATCTCCTCTTGGGGCAATAATTGCCTTGTTTTTAGTGTGAAGAGTATTGCATTATTTTAGCAAACTGGGATCATATGAGTATGAGCAAAAAAAAAATATGATCTTGTAATTTTTAGTGGGTTATCTTGAAGCATATAAATTCCTGATGTGCATTAACTTGAGTGAATTGGGCCTTAATGATCCATGTAAATAACAAAACTGTATTCAGATATTTTTTCCAGAAAATAGTCTCTAATGGTCTGTACTGTATTAAAATAAGTGTC
>VFFE01007500.1:3635977-3646902 GCA_008921705.1 Burhinus oedicnemus
TCTCTTTTTTTTTTTTTTTTTTATTTTTAGAACATTGAAACATGCATGTTTATTCTATTTGCTACAGTATTTTAATGTTTTGGATGAAGGCCATCGGTTGTATGGAGATGACAAAACAATCATTCTGTCTATTTATTCAGTATTGCTGCTTAAAGTTTTCAAAATAAAGCTTTCAATGCCAATATAGTGACTGATTGAAAGCTGTTCTAGCTCTCTTCAGATGTTTTTTCTATGTTTATAGAAAACTAAATAAGTGAAACTTGGTATATAAACTGTTATACCAGAAAAGAATTATTGCAATAATATTGTGGGGAGGGGTTGGGGGGTAAGTGTATGTAGTATATACATAAATGTGTATGAATGCAGCAAATGCATTTAGGTCTCAGGTAGATGGAGTGCTGCAGAATGTTCAAATCCTGTGTGGTCTTGCAAGCAACTTACACATGTGATCAAATGCTGATTAGTGCTTTACACCAGTGTGCAGTGCTTGTGAGGGGCAGAACAAGCAGAGGTGGTCACAAAGGATCAACTCAGAGCCCTTTGAACCAAATGGGATTTAAGCGCATTCTTGAGTATTCCATAGATGTATTTCTGAATTGGGCCTAAAAGCATGTTCTGATACAAAAATCTTTCAGTTGCAGCAAGGGTGCCTTGTTTCAAGCGTAGCTGGTACCTCTGAAAATTTGAATAGGTCTGAGATGGATCAAGTATGCCTCTTCTATTTGTAAAATGAAGAAAACTTCGCCCTCACGATCACCCCATGACACTACTAACTAGGGGTTCCGACTGGAAGATTTGAGTTGCTGACGCTTTAACCTAGAGAAGCAACGCAAACTAACTGTGAAAACACGAGTGAGCATTCTATTACTGCTCTGCTTCAATGCAAGATGAAAATCTGTATTATATGTAACTATATTTTTTGTCATTTAAAAAGCTTCTATTTTTTATTATTCTCATGAATGGTTGACAAAAGATATTGAATATGCTCCCATACAATAAATTCCCCTCTGAAACTTTGGGTCGTTACAGTTCATGGTTTGCTGGAATTGCAGTGTACATCTCGCGCACATCTTGTGATACAGCAACTGAAACTCTGTGCCTGAAAGCAGGCCAAGGTAATGCTTGGTGTTTCTAGAGCTCAAACGCTTTCACAAATGGCCATGTGTTGAGCGTTAGAACACAATAAACACTCCTAAATGGCAATTTACTTGGAGATGTGGGACACACAACTGGTTGGTGTGAGGCCTCCAGGGCAGACAAGAGAGGTCCTCTAACATAAAAGTGTGCACATGCTGTATTCTTAATCAGATATAGCCCAGGAACTACAAGAGGATGGAGTATCTTGTTTTCAACTGAGGAACTGTTACCAAGATTACTATTAATCCTGAAAAGGTAGAATTGGTCAGTGGCTCAGAGGAAGTGTAAATTAAAGCAAAGAGGTGGGGGTTTGTTTTGGAGATGATCAGGGAGAGGAATTGAATGTAGAGAATCTTTACACAACAAATACAAGGTGCATAGATGCTTCTGGGAGCAGGAAGAAATTAAGCTTTGAACAAGGAACTGAAGACCTGATTCAGGCTCAGTTCTTGTGCTGAAGACCGGAGGGCCTGTGAAGATCGCTTGAGATTTGCATTAATCAAGGCAGAGAACTTGCTACAGCGGTGGACTTGTGATTTAAGCCATCCAAATGCAGTCCTTAGTCTGATATCCCAACAAATGGCTTTTCCTAAGCCAGCTGGAGCCTAGTCTTATTAGATGTGAGGAGAAATAAGCTAACAGTAGTAGCACTGTTGACTGGCAATAAGACAAAGAATGTCATGAGCTTCACTGAAACCCTAGCATGTGGCATTCATGTTGGTAGGACTATGTAAGTTGTAGAGTACCTCTGCTCCTGAAAGATACCCTTTTCTGCTTCTGTGCAAGTCAGCTGGCTGGGTTATGTAGTAACTTAAGGTTTCCCAGCATGCTCAGTAGAGCCAGGGGTACAGCTAATGGTTCTGATCTTTTGCTGTGCCTTTAAAGAACAAAGTGGTATATTTGTCCGTGACTGCTGCAGCACTAACTAGCTCAGTGTAACTGAACCACTAATGAGTTGCAAAACCAGACCAGATCAATGGTCCATTTCATTTAGAATCTGTACTGAGTTCTTATGCCTGTCACATCTTTGTCAGCTACGTGGTATTTCTTTATAATCCAAATTTTTAATGATTGTTTCAACTAAGTTGTCTAGCGTCTGAAGTAGGGCACAATGAGCAACGATCCCCATTATTGCCTTTCTTGAAAATGATATATTTGCTACCTTTGGTATTGTAGCTACTGTTAATGAGTGAGTATTTTCTAGGTCAGCCACTGCTTCATCGTTAACTTTCTCCAGAAATATTGGATGGAATCTCAACTAGTCTGTTTTGTTCCATTTTTCCAGGTGGGTATGCGGTATACTTTTTTCCATCCTTTGTAGTGAGTTCCCTGTTCTGTGTGCTGTCAGCTCAGCAAACTGGGGGGTTGATTTGTTAAATATGAGCTACTGTCCGGTGAATGACTTGAAAAGAGCCTTTTTGGCATGTGTTAGTGCAATAAGGAACTTGATGCAAACAGAGATGATAAACTTAATTGAGCAACCTCACCACTTGTCTGATCAACTCAGACACTGCCAGTGTCCTCATGCCACTTCTGGTGGGTCTGTCTGTGCCTCCCCCGGGTGAGAAACCTCCTTGCTGTCATACAGACAGCCCTGGTGTTTCTCTCC
Organism: Burhinus oedicnemus; assembly: GCA_008921705.1. NCBI lineage: Eukaryota > Metazoa > Chordata > Aves > Charadriiformes > Burhinidae > Burhinus > Burhinus oedicnemus. The sequence continues at coordinate 3,638,724 of VFFE01007500.1, forward strand.
CATGAATTTGTATTTGCTCTGTGCTGACTCCTGGCTAAGATGGGCATCCATCCCTTGTGAAAACTAAAGTTTGATTTCTAGAGAGGCTTTTCTGATCTGAATCCCTGGCTATGGAAAGGCTGCAGGGATCACTGCAATCTCTTGTAGGGTGAGTGTCATCACAATACCATCACACCATTTTGTTCAGTCATCCAGAAGTTGAGGGAGGTGAAATACAGCTACAGCAGAATGGGTCTTCAGCTGCGAGAGCTGGCAGTTGGGTGTTAATCTCCAGTATTTCCTTTGGTCCACACAGGTTAAGTGTATGAGACTTTGATTTCAGTTTCCAGTCCTCTGACTCCCAGGTATATCAAGGAGCAGCAGAGTTACGAAAACAATGTGAAGTCAAATCAACAGGACAGATTCCTGTACAGTAACACACTGATCAATGGGATTTGGCCTGCAACAGTCATAAGCTATGTCCTTACAACCCTGTCTCATAATGTCATTACTTTTATTACTTACCTATGTAATGGCTTGTTCCCCAATACCATGCATTCATATATAGTGTTCCTGCAAAATAGAGAATGATGCTATTGTTTCAGCTATGCACTTTGTCTTGCTTTACCCCTCTGCAGAGGGAGGAAGGCAATAAGTAATTGGAAGACTTAGTGAGAAAATGCAATATAAAAGATCTAATATTCAATCCCGGGTCAAGGTGGAGGGAAGAAAAGTTTTCTATGATTTCTTTTTAATGAGCAAAAGTTTGAAGAAAAATATTCAGAGGGGCTCCAGCTGGGCTTATGAAAAGTCTACTTAAAAAAACCTTATCCAATGGAACACAAATGAGTGCCAGTAATTACCTGCCTAGGTATTTTAAAAAGGAGGGCTTCTGATTAAAACAAAAAAAAAACGAAAAGGGGGAGGAGGGAAGAGGGATGTACACCAAGCAAAACACCCTTAACCTGATTTGTATTCGCCCTGAAGTTCCTTTTGCTACCCGTGTGATGGAAAGTGAAAGGAATCATCCAGGTACCATCAGTAGCTGTTGCTAAAATAAAATTCTGGCCAGCCTTTAAGTGGGGCATAACTGTAGTTTCTTTGTTGTTGCTTATGAAGCTTCTCATAAATCAATACCTGTCACAACCTGCAATAATATATCCCTTTTATCCAGGTGTACCAAACTGCTTTTCATGAAATGCTGTGTGCCCAGAAGAGAGGATTTGACTTTAGCAGTCACGATCAACCTGAGGTGAACTTTGACCAATGAGGTAGAACTGGCCCTTTTGGAAAGCTGAAGAGAAACCTGAGAACACCAGCCGACCTTTAACTACGCTTTGTTGCTACAAAATTGTCTTAACTGTTCTCTTGACCTAGCATATCTGCATCGTGGTTGCCAAGACTATGACCTGACCTGGATTCTCCATTGTCATGTAGCTTGTCTCATGTACAAAACGAGCGTGGACGAGACAGCGACACGGCTAAATGAGAAAGGTAACAATGTCCGTTAGCTGTATAGCTGGTGTGAAAGGATACAGTAGATGCAGGGCACCAGATAATCTTGTCCCCTCAACTATCACATCACTGCAATTACAACCAGGTCTACACGAGAGGGCAGCAATACATGCTGGCATGCCTGCAGCAGCGTAGCCGTGCAGCTACTTGAAAAGGAGATTTTCTAGGCATGTATAGCACATGATAGAGAATCATGTAAAATATACAAAATTCCATCTTTAACTATGTTCTTTCAGAAAAGACACAATAATCCGTATAAAAAAAAAGTGTCCTAGTCACAGCATGTGTGGCTGACGCACAAATGATGCAATTCTTGCAGTTTCTGTGAGGAGGGCTCAGGCCTGGTAGCTCTCTGAAACCTGTACAGATGTGGATTGAAACATTCCATTTTAGAGATTATCCTGTGCCTGGCCTATTTGCCTGGGACTGGGAAGCTCTTGTTTCATTTCCCAGCTCTGCCACAGATTTCCTGTGTGTGACCTTGGGCAAACTACTATAATCCCTCTGGATTGGAGTCCCCCAGCTGTAAGCTTGAGATAATACTGCTTCATCCCCTTTGACTTTGTCTATATATACTGCAAGCCCTGTGGGGAACAATCTCTCGTTTCCTATTTGTTTGGCAAATAGTACTTAGCACAATGTGGTCCTGATCTTGGCTGTGCCATCTAGATACTACTGCAATGAAGTGTATTTTTATATTGTACCAAGAGGATGACAAGAAGTCACTCTGAGTTACTTTTACCTTACAGCGAGAGCAAGATGCAGGCATGCTGAGGGAAGCTGGGGGTTTCTGAAGGCAAATTCTTGTTGAGCTTTAAATGGATTTCTTTTTCCAAAGGAGTAAAAAGGAAAGGCAAGTAAAGGAATAAAACCTTCTCATTTCAACTTTTGTTCAACTCTATTCTTCTTGCAAAGTGATGCTATTACAAGAGGCAGCCTAAATCCTTTTGCAAGTGCTACTTGGGAGTGTGTTGTACCTAATTGATAGAAAGATAGAAACGACTGACTGAGCAGGCTGAGATTTTCTTGGTGGTCCTAAGTGTTCCAGTGTTTCCACAAGCCTGATGATGTGCTAACAATGTGCATGCAACTAGTAATGCACCGTGACAGGCTGCCATTTCACGGTTGTCTGTAGATACCGAAGTGCCCTTTGGTATTAGGGGCTGAAGAGATAAAGTGCGCAAGAGTTAGAATTGTAGGAAGGTGCTTTTTTTTGGTTGTTTCCCGATTCCAAAGTGTTTTCTACATGCTCCCAATAAATTTAATTAACTAACAAATACCTCAGCTGCACTTACTCTGGAGACCTGCATAGAATGAGCACCCTTCAGCATGCCTTAGCACAGAGACCCAACCCTATTGCTCAGTTCTGAGATTAAAGATCGTTTTAAGATGTTGCCATCTGAACCCATTTAGGTAATAATTAGTGCAGCTGCCGGCATTTGACAGGGCAATGAATAATAAGTCCCACAGCATCTTATCTCATGTCCTGCTCATTAAAGTTCTTGCTGCTACCTTTGTCCATGGTCATCTGAGGAACTTTACAGCAGGAAGCACCTACTTCTAGGAACACATCTCTCCTTTGGTAGGGAAAATGGACTTGGCCTGCCCCAGGTATGCAGTCACAGTGGACAAACACATACTTCGGGTACTGCGAGCAACTGCAAAACCAGGCTCAGTAGCCTGAGAAGCCTGAGTACCCAGTGAAATTACTTGTTTGACATAACTTTGTTCATCATTGGAACACAGCCTAACGTTCACAAGAAATAAAAACTATCTTCTTATGCTACTGTCATTTAATAACAGTGACCCCAAGCATATACATTTTTTATACATGCACACACAGATATATGTCTATTAGACATTAGTCTAAGTCATTAGATTCCATTATCCTTTTTGTCAGCTTGGGAAACTAAGGCCCAGGGAGGTGAAAGGTCTTCACAGAAGGAGTACATGCCCTTCATCTTCGTGTATGTGAATCTTTCACTAAAAAGTCTGTTCTGATCACACAGAAATACAGAGTTGTCCAACAATGGTTCAGTCAGGCTGGAGGGCCATCTGGCCTAGCGTTCAGCCTCTAGCTCTACAGCCAGAGCTGAATAGGCACAAGCAGCTCAATAGTAAACAGTACCCTGGTCAGGAGTTACCAAAATAACCTACTCTGAGGGGAAGCTTTCCCTAACCCTTCAGTCAGAGGTTAAACCTCTTCCTGATAGCAGAGGATTTATCTCCCTTCCAAACTAAACAATCTAAGCACTTCAAAAGAAGTGACTCTTAATCTCTCCTTTTGCAAGCATTGTGCCAGGTTCAACCAATAAAGCTTTTTTACCTTTGAGATCTAATTAGTCTGTTTTAAACTTAAAGCTTTACTCTGCAAAATGAATGTTATCTACCATTGATTGTAGCACGCTGGTTTCAGCATATGCAGGAGTTCAGCTCCTTGTAGAATTAAGCCCATTTATTTTAAGTTCTTTGGCAGGGACTGCAAAGTGGGGAAGTCAAAATTAACAACAATAATAACAACCTATTCTATGATAAAGTCTCAGGTTTGTGTTTTCTTGTAGTGCACATCATCAAGACTCCAGTTACTTCCATCAGTTTTTCACCTTCAAGATGTAAAATATTCTTAGAGCCTGAACCAAGAAAAAGGGAAATCTTCCTGGCATTGTTCTCTCTCATTTTGGCTATAGAAATGCATGTACTCTCTGATGCACAGGAGATGGGCTCACTGCATTTCACAGCTTCCATGTCTGATTAAACCCAGAAGGTGAAAAGGTAACTGAGGGGTATTAGTAAAAAGAACTCCATCTGAGCGATGCAGTTCTGGGGGTGGCTGTGTTTGGGGTTAAAAATTTGAGTCAGTTCTGATTTCTTCTTCAGGTAACTGTACTTAGTTTATTGCTTCTCTTGTCAGCATATGCAAGTTACCTGTTCTGCTAGGAAAGCCATGCAGAGCCAAATGGGATTATATTTAGATTTCAATCCACCCAAGAAACTACAGTGGTTTGAAACCATACATCCAAAAAAGTTGGCATTTCACAGTGATGTTCCTGCTATGGTTCACTACTGCAAGGCTAAATTGCAGTTTCACCTGCCTCACGGTACTCATAACAGGGATAGATCAGAAGGAAAAAATGGGTTCCTGTTCTCAGCTGTGCAGCGTGCAGTTGTGAGGCAGTGGTTCTGAACTGCTTTTCTGCTCCTTCTGGCCCAGCCAGAAGCTTGAGACTCTCCTGTAACACTGAGGTGCCTTCAGTCAAAGGAGCAGGAGTTCATCTTGAAGGCACTGTCATGTGGACTCATCAGGAACATCTGGGGAAAGGGATAAGATCCTCCCTTTACAGGCTTGTACAAATACAAATGATTTGACTGTACCCGCTAGGGCGAATGCTAGGGTAGCCCTAAACTACCAGAGTGCCGATACAGACCAGGCAGCTTTGTTCCTGGAGAAAAGATATAGATCATCCCCGAATAAAACAAAAGGAAGAGATATGCAGTACCTTCTCACTAACTTGACAGGCAACTGAATTGCTCTCTACCCCTCTGAATGTATTGCCCTGGGGTTACTAAACTCAAGCAACCCCATGACATTACTCTACTTTTAAAAACAGTTATTGCAGACTCAGCATGTTCAAGAATCACAGCAAACAGCTGGACTCTTGGAAATACCTTCTGGGCCTGGCAGGACGCTGATGGAAGCACGCTTCCCATAGATGGCTCCTGGGGCATGGCACACGGATTACTCTCAAAGGTCATTTTAAATAACTGTACTTACCTCATAATTTACAACACTGGAATTGGCCCCATGACCAGTTGTGTTAGGCATTTTGCAAAGCCACTTCACGTTTTGCAGACAGACAAATATATCTTTACTTTCTTATTTCTCTGCTCTGTAGAACAAATTGCAATCCAAACACAGGGCTTCTTTCTGTTGTGCCAAGGAGCCAAAACACGTGCAGCCCAGGTTCACACAAATGCATTGTTCTTTACAGATGGACTAGGAGTGCCCACGAGGATTGGTCTAATGACGGCAGCTTGTTAGGCCATGGTAGCTCCTCTCAGATGTCAGGAGATGTTGAAGGATGCACAAGGCAGCCTTAACTCTGACCCTTGCCCACAGACATTCCCCTAGTCTTCAGTTACCTTGGTAGCACCTGTAATAAGCAGCTCGTCTATTCTACAAACCTTTTCTATTTTTTAAGCAGTGTGTTATTAAACAGTTTTTTCCTACTTGTGTTGGCAGGTGCCTCCTTCCTAACTTCACTCTGGAAACGGAATTCCTGATTGTAGTGCATTCAGCATGACAGACCCAGCAAACTGCCTGTATGTCAAAACCAGAGCATCTGTAAAAGTTTGCAGTACTGGAAAAAACAAATCAACCTCACATTCATGCTTTCAGTCACCTAACTGATAGCAGCTTCTCTCTAGAACAACAGAGGGCACCACTCTTCACTCAAAAAGCTTCAGCTGGAAGAGGAGCAGCCCCGCATTTAAACAATAGTTTGATAACTAGAACATTTATTTCTCAGCAGGTGACTGGGATTGAATATTCTTCCTCCAAAGAGGTTCTCCTCTGCATCTCCCGCTCCCTGTGGGAACGCCCTGGCCAAAAGCTGTTCTCAGAGACCTGTGTACTGTTTTTCTTGTGGGTTTTGTCCTAGTTTGTGCAGAATAATTAAACAGTCCCTTACTGAGGAATAGCTTTAGCCTATTGATTAGGGTCTTCACTTGGGGGAAGAGTAAACCAGACTGCCAGTTCCTACCTCAGCTCCTGTGAAGGTCTGGTTTTTTTCCAGTGGGCCTGTAATGTAAAATGCATAAACATGCTGCAAAGCAGAGCTGGAATCTAGGTTTCTCCTCTCAGATGACTGCATTATCTTCTGATCGTTCTGTGCTGTCCAACAGGTGCCTCTAGCTGCAGCCTCCCCTGCCACCTGGTGAGTGTTGCCACTGCTGACAGTTTTGAAATAAAGGTAGCGAATCTAGTCCAGCTATTGAAAAACACACTGATTTGGACATCTATCTCTGTGAAAGGCTGTAGGGCTGATATCTGAGTAGAAGGCAGTGATAATCATCTGAGGTCCAGAGCAGGCAGGGGGTACAGATGTGTCCTATTAACTTGTTTGGATGGCTCTCTTCTGGTCCCACTGGCTGTGGTGAATTCATGTCCCAGGCAGCTGTCTGCAGGGTGGCTGTGGCTCTCACGCAGAACCCGGCGGCTCCTGTGTCCAGACTGTGTCATGTGAGTGGCAGCAGGATTGTGCTGTGGCCAGGACCGAGGACTGCTCCGGGCCCCTTGGCTGTTGTAGGAAGCAAACTAGCAAGAGCTGCTGAGCCTGGTAGCAGTGCCTTTTCTTGGCACACCACCAGCACACGGCAGAGCAGGAGGGTCTGTGGGATGCCATCCACTGCCCTCCAGCCTTGGGCTTTCTGAGGTACATCTCAGACATACACATAGGTGGGAGGACTGGGTATGTGACAGGCAGGGAAGACTGGCAACTCCTAAATAAATATAAAGTTCAGGGATCTGTCGCGTAGCAGATTCTGCTAGGGGGGTTAAGCACTCCCAGTGCTAAAGTCCTTTTGTGAAGCTACGAAAAGGCTGGGGTGCTTGAGAGCTAGTCTGGGTTTCCAGTGGCATCAGCTGTGCTAGTAAAAAGTCTTGCCTTCCCCTACAGACCATGCTTTGCTTATATCCATAGATCTTCACAGTAACAACATTACTACTTGAGAAGAATCAAAGTGAAAAAACAACCTCTTCTAAAAAGTTCCCTGATCATGGTTTATTAGCCCTCCAGCCAATGCCCTCAAGGGCTACAAACCTCTTGGTCTTTGTTATTTTCTGTACAAGAAAGCAGAATTGCTCCATACCTGCATAACATTGCATTGTTTGCTCAAAACGCATTGAGCAAACCTCTTGAATATCAGGACTCCAGATCCCATTTGTTTTAAACCTTGAATGCACCCCCTGGGCAGTGCTAAAACTTATCATCTCCCCTAATCTGCAGTGACATTGCAGGCGTTATTAGCTCTACAGACACAGTCCAAAGGCCGCGAGTGCCACTTCACCGCAAGTACATGTTAGGCTCGGGGGTGGGCAGGGGGTGCGTGTACTTGAAGGGACAAAGGCAAATTCAGTTTCCTCAGAAGACCATCGAGCCATGAGTCCCACAAGGAGCTGCCAACACCCGATCGATCCGCGTAACGGGCCTGCCTGCCTGGCCGGGGGTTCGGGTAAAGCTGCACCGGGCCCCGGGTGGGCCCTGAACCGGCGGACGTTTCTCCCCCGGCGGCCCTTTCCCGGCGGCGTGCACCGGTGGCGCTCCGGGGCGGGTAGAAGCCGGGGGAGCCCGCAGCGGCCGTCAGCCGAGGAGGGACACCGCCCGCGGGGCAGTCCCTCGCCCGGAGCCGCCTGGGCAGTCAGGCAGCCAGCAGCGCGGCGACCGCGGCCCGGCCAGGGCGGTGGCGGCGGCGGCGGCCGTTTCTCAGGGGGAGCCGCCACCCGCCGCCACGAGGCCGGCGGCCGGTAAGCCTGAGGTAACGCCCGCCGTCCCCGCCGGTGCGGCTCCGCGCGGAGGGGGCGTGACCTGCCCAACGGCTAACGGCTGCCCCGCGCGGCGGGGGCGGGGCGAGCCCGCAGCCCTCCGCCGTTGCCAGGGGACGGCCACGGCTCCGCCCCCCCCCGCCC
>VFFE01007500.1:3652617-3832952 GCA_008921705.1 Burhinus oedicnemus
TGGCGGCTTTCCGCTATTCCCGGCGGGAAGCGTCAGCAGAGGCGATCCATAGGGATGTGTTTATCCCCCCCCCCTCCGCTGCCAGCCGTGACCGCTTGCCTGTCATTTGGTTCAGTTTTGCTCCCTCCCTCCCGCAAGCTCCGGCTCCTGGAGGTGCGTGAAACCCCCCGCCCCCCCCCAAAATCCCGGCGCGCACCAAGGAAAGGGACAGTTTGGGGCTCCCAGAGCAGCTGGGAGGGAATCGCCCCAATAAACAGAAAGCCAAAGGAGAGCCGAGAACCTCACATCATTCCTTTCTAAAGATCGTGCTTTACAGGTAATCTTATCAGGCGGGTAACTCGTGATTTTTATCTGCGGGGGGGGGCGGGGGGGGGGATGCTGCAACCACACTGCCCGTCTGTAAAGTGCGAATGAGTTTTTAGGAGCGGCGAAGGCTCTGACGAGGTGTTGGAGGCTCCTGCTTGGCAGGCAAGCAAGTGGCACTGCAGGCTTATGTGGCTCTTTTCCCTGTTAACCTGATGACATTTTCACACCCTTAGCGCAACTAAACCGGGAGCTAAAAATAAACGACATCAATGTACGCCAAATGCCCCTAGGTGATGTTTGGGGGTGTCAGAAGGAGAGGCTGGTGGACTGCGGCAAGAGGTTGTTGGGAGAATCTGCTGCTGGTGAGAAAAGCAAACTGTTAACGTAGGCTGGACTATATAGACCTGCCATAGGCTGGACTATGTAGACCTGCTCCCTCGGGAAGGGGCGTTGCAGACGGCGAGTGAAACTTGCTGGGTGTCCGTACTTCCCAGCAGTAGTTAGCCATGCAGGGTGGCATCGGTCACCCCACGTTAGGCATCCATGCTGGACATCTAGGATGGAGCGACAGTCTAGTCAGTGGAGAGAAAGCAGCACCTTCAGTATGAAATTCCTCTCCTCCTGACTGGACTGGTCTTTGAGAAAGCATCAAGAAAACTGGAGGCACAAGCCCAAATAGAAGAAGGAGCTTAACCCAGAGATAAAGCACATGGAGACCTTTTGAGGGAGCACTGACTCAAAGGGAGCTTGAACTGTGAAAGAAAAGAGTTTCCTCCGGCTGATTCCTCCCATGGGCAGGAAAGCGGAGTTTTGCATGAGTTTCTGTAACTAATATGTGGGGTGGGGAGCAGGGGGTGAACATTTCTGGAGCACCTCCTTGTGGACCACCTGGAGCATTTCTGGAGCATCTTTGCCAGCTTCATCCTCTCTGGAACAACCTGCAGCTCTTCAAATTATGGAAACAATGTCCGGAGTGAGACTCGGCTTCTAGGAGGAGAAGTCCTAATTCTGGGATTCCGCTGGAACCAAGTGGGAACGGAAATCGAAAATTACCAAAGGATGCAAAACATGAGCCGAGACAGCTGGAGACTTTGCAAAAGGAGTTCAAGCAACATCTGGAAACTTCTAAGAGAGGTTTATAAGAGGTCACCTGCAAACAAGGATAAAAGGCTTCAGTGTCCAGAGAGAGTGCGAAATTCTCCTGGAAGATTCCCAGTTTAAAATGGCAAGATGGATCAAAGAGGTGTTCGGCAGCATGACTATCATGGAAAAGAATGTTTTCCAGAAAATAAGAGGCACAAGAAAAGCTTTGGCCAACTTACAAGCCAAGATGAACCACAGCAAAGAGTTAAGAAACCGAAAAATCACTCAGAAAAGGAAATCAAAGGTTTGCAGGTCACCCCAGGAAAAAACAGCCTTCTGCTGTAGACAAGGGCTAGCCAGAACACCGCCTACTACCAAACACTCGCCACCATTTTCAGTCTGCAGGAGGAAGGAATCAGACTGTCTGTCCCAGCTGAATCAGTGCAAAACCCACAGTTGTTGAGGAGAATACGTGTGGGAGGTTTTATTCAACACAGTCCATAACCGTGGCATAAGGGAATGGCTCTGAAATAGGGCACCTAGGAGCCAGCTTGATGGGTTCAGGTCTTACAGGAGTGAGTATTTGCCTTTAGGAAAAAAGATTGAATTATCTAGGCTGGCTGTATGACTAGAGTCAACCATCGAATTAGAGAGAGCTACTCAGCTGTGTGCTACAAAGTGGGGGAAAAAGAGAATTCAGCTGAAGGATCTGGATCATTTTGATTGAATAACAAGGTATTACTGGAGACTTCCAGGGTAGATTGGACATTGACCTATTAATAGATTTTCATTTATGGGATGACCAGATTGAGACCAGGGGAAAAATTGAAACGAGAGCACATGAAAACCTGAGCTGGGTCAGAGAAAAGGTCCAGCTGTCCCGAAGTCCAGCAGGAGATGTCTCGGGAGGAGCAGACAAACGGAGCATGCACGGAATGAAAGCTCCCCAGGCCAGTCTCCCCGGTCCCGGTGGCCTGCGGTGCAGAGACTTCCTGAGCCAGAAACGATATCTCTGTGTTTAATGGGAAGCCAAAGACGCCGTGAGAGGCAGAGGAATTTGCCAAGGTGCTTAAATCATGGGCTGCAGCAGAGCATTGGGCCAGGAAGCAGACACCGGTAAGAAGTTGGTCAGTCACCGGGAGTCCTGTCAGCGCAGCTCTGTGGCTAACACAGAGAGAAGAAAAGAGAACTTTCTATTTCAGAGGGTGCCACACGTACCTAATGTATGTAAAACGAGAGCGACGGTGGCCATGCAAAAATGCAGCTGAATTCAGAAGCAGAAATAAAATAACCTGACTGTGGGAAAGTGGTGGGCCAAGACAAGACACAGTGTGCAGCAAAGGCTTTGCGGTGCTGCAAAAGGGGGAAATGGGGGTACATCCAGCTTGGGGGGCAGGGTCAGGACCACATATTTGTGTCGGACTGTTACAAAAGCCTTACAAAGGGGACATTGGTCACAGAGGCACTCCTAGGCCACGTGAAATGGGTGATATTAACAGAGATGACCCAAAGTCTACCAGATCTGCCAAGCTAGACTGACACTTGGACTAATGGTGGCCGAGCTAATTAGCTTGAAATGGATGGTGGTGACAGGAGAGCATAGACGCTTCCAAACCTGGGAAAGTCAGACTGGTGAAACAGGGGCACTGGAGCAAAAAGTCAGGCGTGATGTTGTCCTCAGTGCCCTGAGGCTGTAACTGTGTGATAAACACCAGGAACTGTGCTCTACCCCGTCAGTTTGGAAATTCCCTTTAAAGACGTGTTTCAAGCGAAGCAAACTATGTGCAGGTAGCCGGTCTGCAACGAAAAGCTGTCCTGCCTCCCGGAGCAGTAAAAACTAAAGGTGGCTCCACTCTAAGGTCGCTTCCAGCCCTGAGTGATGGGCGGGTCTGAAACCTGCCAGGAGACCTGGGGCCTTCAGAGACTCTTACCCAACAGGTCAGTCAGATTTTGTGGATGTGAAACAGAAATGATCCCCATCTGTCTGCTGGATGTTTTCCGGGAGCAGAAACCAGGAACAGATAAAACAACCTTCCCCCTAAGTCCCCCCTCTGAAGTCACTGGAAAGAAGCTGTGTCTGTGAATGAAGATACCTTGGGTGGTACCATGGGGTTCAGTTTGGTCATTCGCAATAGATCTGAAAGCTGTATATTGACAGGCAGAAGCGGAGCTGAAAGACAGGGAAAATTGCTTTCTCAGCGAAGCCCGATCTGGCCATTTAGTGATGGTCGGGGGCTTACGTAATGCACCAGCTACACCGGAGAGGCTGGTGGGGAAGGTATGGCAACGCCACGCCATCAGGAGGCCTTGGATGGCCTCAGCCTTTGAAGAGGTCGGTTGCGCTTAGGCTATTTATGGGTGCACGCCGAGACCTTTGAACAAGAAGTGGTAGGTGCAGTTACACATGGCTTGTGATAAGTTCAAGGCTGACAGTCTGTAACTGGTCCCAGAGGAAAGGGAGTTGTTCCAAAAGCGGGTAACTTCTCTCCGCCACACAACTGGTGATGGGGAATTTCCACTGAAAAAACCAAAACTGAGACTGCATGGGGCTGGCCTGCTCCCCAGCCACTCGCGGAGGTGCAGGTCGGTAGGACTCTGCTCCTATTACAGAAGGTTTGTTTGTAGATTTGCTGACATTGCAAAACCTTGCACAGGCAAGGTGACAGAGGCAGAGCATTTCAGTGGCCAACAAAATGAGATTTAGCAGTTTCAACTAGTGCAATTCTGGCCAGTGGTTACATTTACTGATAAGTTTTGTTGGTATTTGCACAGCAGGGACACTATAGTAAGGGTAGGCCACGCATCCCTGCCATAGCTCACTTTGTGGGCCTAGGAATCCCAAATGCAACTTGCCCGACTGTTGAGGAAAGTGGCAATTTTGCAACTGCCCATTTAACTACACGTCTGGGCATAAATGGAGTAGTGGTGATGCCTAGTCCAGGCGGCAGCGGCTTTGGGGCTCAGTGCAAACAATGTCATGGACGCGCAATGGAAGAGCTGATTCTTCAAGGGGATGAATGCAGAGGAGGAGATGCTCGTTTCCTCTCTTACAAGTTGTTGATGTGCAAATGCTTCTAGTTCACGCAGGAGAACTGAGGAAGGGCAACGCCAGGGAGGGACTGTGGCCTCCTGAACCAGTCCACGCCGGAAGGTGCATCACAGAAAGCATCCCAGTAGGATACAACTAGAAAATGAGCTGGGAAACTCAACTGTCTGGGAATGAGGTATACCTTTCAAGCGCAATGAAGTATGTCTTTGGGCTGCCAAGGGAAAAGCATTTGGTCATGGTGAGAAAGTTTGGAGTCAAAGGCAAAATACTGCGCGTGGAAACAACCTGTAGAGCACCTTGTTAGGTGACGTCAGGAGCAGGAAGTTCTGAGATTATTATTTTAAAATTGGCAAGTGGATTTCTATGCATTTTCAAAAAAACCTTAGCTAAGCTAAGAGAAAAATCCTATTGAGTAAGATTCAGGATTTAGAAAATGTGTGCAGGAGATGAATGCCCCTATTGCAAATAACGGTCCCACAGAAACACAGAGAGAGACACCATGAAATAATATTTGACAGAGTCATTTCATTAATGGACTGCATTGCCTGATGTTCTTGGGTTTCAGTCTGAAGCAGATGCTGGGAGCTGCAGACTATTTCACAAAATGCCCTGAAGCTTGTCTGTTAGGACACTGGTGCCAGATGTCCAAGTGAAAGATGTTCTCTCCCTCCAAGTCCTAGGAGGTATGGGAGGATTGCACAAAGCTCAAGGGAGAAACACTGAATCCAGAACATTTCAGCAGATCTGTGAGGTGGTTGGGATCCCTAAAACATCTCCATGTGACCACAGCCTGCAGGGTCGGTGGGGTGTTTTTTTGCAGACTCTTCCAGTCAACTGGTTTGCTCCTCAGAACTGCATCGAGTGGTAAGACCCAGCATATTCCAGTCCTTTTGAAAGTCTCAGGGGTTGCAAAGCACTTCCTCACCATTTTGGTGAAAACCTAAGGACTCCAGCCTGCCTTTTTATGGAGTTTTGGGAGAAGAACAAAGAGTTTTGGATCACGCATAGAAGCACGTGTTCCTTTTTTTTTTTTTTTTTTAAAGTGGAAATCTGGGATGTTTTACAGTGTTAGAAAAAACAGAGAATTTTAAAAAAGGATAAACCTAGAGCAACACTTTAGGACCTTCTGTATAAGGGCATACAGTACTGACCTGGAGATTTATGGTGGTGTACAGAGTACAGTGGTGTCCTGAAACAAAATCCCATGCTATCACGAGGTCCATTAGAAAATGTACTAGGGAAAAACATGCTGGGGAAACAAACCTTCAGGGTTTCGCTCTTCCTCTGTGCTTCCCTCACTGTCGATGTAGTTGTGAAAAGCCGAGGCTGGAGAAGGTGAAGTACAAATCCCCTTCATCCCCATTAGCACCAAATGGGCAGAGGTTTGCAGGCAGGCTGCAGGCACACTGAATGCACCTCGAGAGCACTCCGTGAGTGGCTGCCTGGAAGGGAATCAAAGAGCAGAAAACTACGAGAAAGTTTTGGATTAGCAGTAGGAAAATACCTTACTGAAGCGTGCTGTGTAATTACAGGTAAGTAAGAATGTGTCATTCATCACTTCTTAAATGACTTTCCCTCATTCTCTGCGTGGTGGGTTTATTAGAGCCTTGTCATTTTAAGCTCCTTCAGGATAAAGGAGGTAGCTGAGAGGGCAGGTGTGGGAGCAGGGCCAAGTCCTCCTAAAGCCAAGGGTGCAGGACAGGCAGGACAGTCGCCCTCCGCTATGGAACAGGAACCGCACCATCCCAGGCGCTCAGCTACGTGGTAAGTGCAGAGAAGCTGAGAGGGAAGGCAGAGGTAAAGTCCAGTGGGCGTTTTTGGGTACAAGTGCTACTCGGAGCAGGCTGGTTGTGAGCAAAGACCCAGGCTTCTGTCGTACCAGTCCTCCTGGGTTCAGGGAAGAAGACTTGCCGTTTTTATGAACTCTAGTGAGAGAGCCTCTAAATTCATAATCAATTTCTCCTCAGAGCTGGGATAATCTTCAAGAACCCACATTTTTGGTTGACCTTTAGGGGTGGAAGACAGAATAGTGTTTTGTATGTCTCTTTCATGGTAGACCTTCTGCTTAAACTTGTCCTCAGGCCATCCTGCCTGTTCTGTTGCTGCACAACAAGGGTGTATAAGGGCGTATAGGTCTGAAAGTGCTGAGTTTTTTAGCTAGAAGGACAGGGGAAGAAATCAGGGGATCTGTTGGTGTCTGCCTGCTTCTCTCACCACCCCAGGTCTACCTGGACCATGCAAGCAAGGAGAAGCCCCTCTGCATTGTATAAAGAAACAGCTAGCGCTGGACAGGCAAGCTGAACTATTCCCTGCTGACCTAGGATGGGTACCAACTGCAGTCAAGCTCCAGACCATAAGCAGGACAGTACGGAGCTCAGCACAGACACTCGAGAAAAAGGTCAGGCGTGTTTGATGATAACTAAGAACCTGTTGTCCCAGAAGGAAGGATAAGACAGCCCTTAGACCCATCCTAGCTTGTCAGGAAGTATCCAGGATACCTCTGGACCTTGTACCAACTGGGAAATACCCCCTCGACCATTGTGCCTGAACTCCCTGCTCCCTCTGGGGTGCCCTTTGCTCCCGGACCAGACGGCAGCGATGGTCACCTGTGCTGGCAGCGCTCCCTGGGCTGTGCCGTGCCACGGGGAGCTACCCCACGGTGCGGGGGGCTCTGAAGCTCTTGCAGATCCTGCTTGGCGAGGGTCACCTGCCCTGCGGTGTTGCTCGGCTCCCCGTTGTTTTACCAGGCTGCTGCTACTGCTGCAGCCCCGGCGAGCACCGGCTCTGCCTGGCTGCATGCGAGCGGCGGCGGTGGCAGGCCTGGCGAGCCTCCCTGCTTCACAGGGAGACTCCCCTCCCCTCGGGTGAGCAGGTCCCCTTTTATGAGGACGGATTTCAGCAAGGCTCTAAAAACCGGTCCTCGTTTAATTCGTCTCCCAGTCTTGTCTGCTGCTGGGGAGGTATTGCATGACCCCCCTTTAAGCTGTCGGCAGCCAGGCTTTCAACGTGGCAAGGGGGCCGGGCTGCGTCTGGGCAAATGTTTTCTTTCTGCGGTCAGAAAGCAGGGCTGGGCAAAGGCGCCGTGCCCGAGGCACATCCTGACAATGAGCCCATGCCCACCCAGGCCACGCTGGGTCCCGATCTCCCACGTCGACGGGGCAGGGATAGCGAGGGTGGCAGCCACCTTGGCTCTTCCCCAGCGGCAGCACTTTTCCCTCGGGAGCAGCGGGGACCTTCGAGCTGGTGGGGAGGAGCCCTCCCTGGTGGGGAGGAAGCGGGGTAGGGGGGCGGGGGGACACCAGAAAGAGAGCCCCGGGGTGCGTTGGCGGGATGGGGACACGCTTGTGCCACCCACACAGCCCACTTCTGAGGCACGCTGGCACCCGCCGTCTCCGGCGGCTTGGCTCGGCATTGATGCCCTGGTCAAAGGCGGCGGGCAGCCTGTCCATGCCAGCATGGTCACTGGGGACCCCTGCCCTCAGGCAAGGCATTGCTGAGGTTGCAGTTGCATCATTACCACCACCCCCCGCCCCATGCACACACCTCACAACGATGAAAGTCCAAACCATCTTTTCATAAGAAATACCTTGCATCCCAGGCCCCAAGCACAAGCCTGCCATGCCTGCTGGTGGCCTTGGCAAAGAGCAGAGAATTAAATGACCAAACCCAAGGCCACACTTCGGCATGTACCCATTAAAGCTCATGAATTTATGTCAGGGTTGGAAAAGTTCTGTGGTATGGAAAGGTCAGTGTTTACTTCCTTTACTGTCCTGAACAAGGTGTGAGGAGGAAGCAATAGGTCGGAGGGGTGCAGGACTCCTGGGCGGGAGCAGGTGAGGTGAGACATCCAAGCCAGGGAAAGCAGTGGGTGATGCTCATCACCTCCTTGCATTCAGAGCAGGGTGGGCAGCAGGTCCCCGCGAATCTCCTCTGCCACGAGGGGAGGGAGGCATGCAGCCATTTCGCTGCTTTCTTTGAACTTTACTCTGCGACTTTTCTAAAACAGCCAGGGCCAAAGTTCAGCCCACGGAGCTCTGCACAGTGGCCCAGGCTTTTGCGAGGAGGTCTCGCTTTGTGGGCTTTGCCGTGTGGCACAAGCCCCTCTTCAAAACCTCCAGTGTGTGAAGTCTCGAGCAAGGCAATAAGGCCTTGACCAAAACGGTGCTCTCTGAAGAGCAGGGGCACCGTGAGGTACAAATGCCTGTACCTGCCCTGTGAGCTGAGCTGAGGTGGTGGGAGCTCAGCTGGGCAAGCAGTCAGGCAAGCAGGACTGCTACCACATCCCTGTTCCCCAGCCCCACAAACCTAACGGCAAAGGAGACAAGAAAGCTTGGATTTTTTTTTATCACTTTCCCATTTTGCAGATTAATGTTACCGTTCGTGTTCTTTTTTTGGTTTTAAACACCTTTTCTCGGTGTAGCCAAAACCACTTAGAAGCGTTTCCTGAGGCGTCTGTGCACTGGGGAGGCCTTGGGGGTTTGGCTGTCCCATAACACTGGTTCTATAGGAGAGGGACAGGAGCTGGGTGCCGGCACTGGTGTAATGGCAAGGGCCTGCAGCGGGACCATATGTCTCCTTCGAGTCTCTATATTCTGTGGAGCCAAAACAGACCAGTCCATCCGTTCCCAGGATTGTTACCCCCAACGGCTGGATTTTTAGCCTCCTTTCTGGCGTTGTCCTCTGGAAGAGTCTCCTCAAAGTACTTGGATGCATCTCAATGTGGCAAAGTCCATGCTGGCAGTTTGAGATCCTTCTAGTGCCAGCAACGGATGCCAGAATCAGGCAAATTTCAGATCCGTATCTCCATGCCTGTAGAGTTCCGGCCAGCTGAGAAGTGGAGACTTGCTCAGCAGAGGGAGGAAAAAGACCCCTAGATGCCGTGTTGACATTAATCACCCTGCTTATGCCACTGTCTGGCAGCTGAAACCCTGGCACTGTGAGAGCTGGTGGCATTTTCCAGCCTGGTCCTGCATGCAACATGGTGCCTTAGGGATCTATAATCAAAGTTGTGATTATTAGGGTAAAATTGGTCATAAAGAGGAAATAGAATGAAATAAAATGAAAGTGCAGCTATAAGCTTCCCTTGAGTTTAACTTGATCTATTTTAATTTAAATAGAAAATGTCACATAACTTATCTATAAGACTTTAAAGCACTAGTCAGGAACATATTGCTAACGCTTGATAGTGGCACGTTTTAGCAGTAGTATGACGGACATAAAGCTCTTTAATATGCACGGAAGACCAAACCTCAAATGCTCTGCTAAGAAAAACATTTGGGCTGTGTCGAGAAAGTAAGGAGCTGGGGCAGGAAGAAATGCACGCTGCCTAGCGCAGTGTCTCATTGTGTACCTTGGCGTCTTTTTATCTCTTTCTGAAAGTTTCGAACGGCAAGAATAGAAAACATCGATTGCAAAGGTGCTGTGAGGCAAGTTCGTGCACGTGAAGCATTTCAAAACTCCCTGGGAGCCTTGCCCAGCCATCATACAGTGACCTCGGGCAGGGGGTGAACAGGACGAGCTCCTGATGTCCCTTCATCGAAATGACCAGAGGATCTTCACTGGAGTGCTACTTGCCCCATGGCTCCCCAGAGCAAAAGCTCTCGAGCCGATGGGCTTCTCCAAGATTGTTTTTATGTTCATAACAGATTGCGAGTGGAATAAAATTTGCTCCCCCACCCTCAGACGAAGGCTTTGGAGAGGTGCACGGGGTTCATGCCTCGGGAAATGCCCCCTCACATGGAGCTGGTGCCCAGCTGACGCCGAGCGTCCCTGCGTCCTTGTGCCCTGGGAAGGCAAACCTCTTCCAGCTCCCAGTGGCACACTTGAGTTCCCACTCGACACAGAGAGTGCTGAGGACAGTGTGGAGAGAGCTGCTTCGATGGCCTGGCATCGATATCAAAGCCAGGTACGCAGCCTTATTTCCCACTCAAGGCAGCTGCAGGACGGAGCCTCTTTCCTCTGGAGGGGGAAGCTTGCACACGGGGCAGGAAGCCATCATGGAACAGCCAGCTCAGGAAAGGGCCAGGGCCAAGATCTTGTTTTTAACCTGTTTCTTGTTTATTTAAGCCTTTGAGGAAGACGAATAAAAGCAGGCACTGACAGAGGCCGGCTGTGTCGCAATCGGAGCTGCATGTGCTGGCTGGGTCGCGGTGGCGGCAGCAGCCTGTGTGACAGCAGAAGACTCCTCTCTGGTCATTCGTCAGCCTTGCGGACCCACTAACACCTTGCGCAGGAGCTGGGGTGCTGGAAGCAGGTCTCCTGAGCACATCCCTGTCAAGCCAGCAGCAGCCATTCGCCGCTGCTGCTTTAGCTGGCCACAGGAGAGTTGTGCTGCCTGCCAGGCAGCGGCTCGAGACCAGGGCTTTGAACCTGCACAGTTCTCCGCTGAAGGAGGAATTACAGGCGCGGATATTTTTGTCCTGGTTATTTTGTGCGGAACAGGTAAAAGTAACTTGTTCCCCATTGCAGAGAGGCATTGGTCCCGGATGGGTTTGCCCCTGGGGCTGATCGAGCCCTCACCTCTGCCGCCTGCTAGTGCTGCCCGTGCCGCAGGGCTCGCTGCCTCCTGTCCTGGAAGCGGCCCTTTTACAGACTTTCTGGCCCTCTGCGCAGTGCCGGGAGATGTAACGCTGCCATGTATTTGATGCTGCGTATGGGACGGCAACAGGTTTGCCGTGCTCAGCCATTTTTATCTCTGTTCACATTTCCCCCTGCATTGTCCATGCTCCCTACTTCGGGCTCCTGGTTTTGCTAAGGGCAAATTCCCACTCCGTCAAAGCAGTGCTCACCAGTTAGACCAGTGGCCCAGATATGGGCTGTGGGGGAATGTCTGCCTCCTCTCCCCGACCTGAACTGGCTGCCACCTCCCCTGGCTGCAGTCCTGCAGAGCACTGGTTTGGGAGCGCACTGGGTTGGTCCCGCAGTGCAGTGGTTTGGGAGCGCGCTGGTTTGAGAACCCCGAGCTGTTCCCACCGGGTGCTACAGGAGATCTTGGCTGCACGAGGCTGGCAGCCGGACCCAGGACTGGGATCATTGGGCTTGAATTTGAACCAGCATTTGGCTGTAGAGCTGGGAGGTAAACACACAGTATCCTACTGCAGAAAATGTAGGTTAGGTAGAGGTATCTTTTTAAGTTATTTTTAAAGGGCAGAGGATGAGTCCCTGTTTGAAGTTATTCTAATTTTTAAAAAGGTAAGTAAGATGTAAGAATTGGATTGAGTGAGAGGGTGACCATGGGGAGGATCTGACTGGGGGCTGGGGTCGGACTATGATGCATGGAATAAAGTGAGAGCATCGTGGGTTTGGATCCTCTAACTTTCACCAGTAGGAGCTACCTTCTCCTGTAAAAGGACCCGTGAGGCACCCTTGGTTTAACCCATATGAGCCTGTGCATTTCAAAGAGCTCTAAGCCAATGTTAGGATGAATTTCTGAAATGCCCTGTCCCCTTAAGAGAATAGACGGACATGCCCTAATCTATTTGTAATTCTCCTTCCAAGTTTGCTTAAAAAGTAAATTAAGACATTACAAAAATCCAGCTGACCAAAAAAACCAGCTCTGGCCAGTCATTTCAGGCTAAGCTAATGCAATTATCATTCTTATCCATATTGTCATGCAGTTAGTCCCGCTGAGCCTAGCGCTCAACTGTCCTGATTTTTCATCATAAATTCTTTTTGTTCCTCTTCAAGCATTACTCCTGATTAAGGGCTGCGATTTGAGGAACTTAATGTCAGATTTTAAAGTGACAGTTGATTTTTCTTTTAGCAAGTTTGTTTTGTATGGATAAGCTTTTACATTGCATTGACATATTTTTGACTCCTTTTTACTTTTTAGTTTCCTTTGTAGATACTCTTCTTAATTTCTCTGAAAAGGTTGTAGAGCTTGTGCTCTCAATGAAGGTAATAAAACCTCTTGCAGGTGTTACTGTGCGTGGGGGGAAGATGTGAAATGAAAGCAGGCACCAGGAATGCAAATTCCCGCTGCAATTTGGGTCACATGTCCAAAGGGAATTATAATTCCTCACATGCTTTCTCACGCAGCAGGACACGGGAGCAGAAGGATTGCTGCCTTGGACCTGGCTCCCAGCTCATCTACTCCCCTGTCTTGTCTCTGAAGGTACCCAATTGCCAAGTGCTGTAAAGCCGCAACGAGAAACGCCAGAATGACCAATTATAACTTGCCTATAGGAAAATATTTTCCTAACCCCAGGCGTTTATCACTTGGCATGTCCCCTGAAGAGCTCTGGTTTATATCCCTTCTGCATGATTATCTCAAATGAGGTAACCCTGGAGATATCCACAACCTTTATAAATGCCCGTGCATTTTTTTCAGACCTCCCGAACTCTTCATCTCAGCAATCTCCCGTGGCAGCGAATCCCAGTCTTGCGATGCACTGCTGAACACATCCCCATTCCTCCAGCCGTTCACTGCTCATTTTTTCAATCAAATCAAACACTCCCATTCCCTTCTACTGAACAATAACTTGGACTTTCTTGCACCAGCCTCCCTTGGGCTTTGCTCTCTGTATCAATCAGTTAGTACCACCTTTATTAATATTCCCTTCCACCCCCTGGTCCACCTTTGCACAAGAGCGTTCCCATCATCTTAAGCAGGAGTCTCTTTGGCCCTTGAGGCACAAAAACTACCTGCCCTCCTGGGCATCCCCCTCCCACCTTTACCGGGGGCTCAACCGGGACTGCAGATGTGGTATGAATTATTTTGAGGTCTGGGCACAGGGAGTCACGCTATAGATACAACTGTGCTGAAATCAGGAGCTGTCTCAGACGAGTCACTAATAAGATTTACTCTTATTACTCTGATCTGGGCCAAGACCTACAGCAGGGACCTCTGCCAGGGTCTGGCAGCTCCTTCCTGCAACTTCTATTTCACCCTGGCAAGGCCAGACCTCCCCCCCTCACCTTCCCCATGCCACGGAGGCCATTGACCTGCCTGTGCCAGGACTGCTAACACAGCTGCACGAGGCCTCGCTTGCACCAGAGACTTCATTTTGCAGTAGAAAAATGTAGCTCGAGAATCCCTGGTTGTGAGCCACAGTGCGGGCAGCGAGCAGCCTGCTCTCGACCGTGTTGGCTGATAGAACAGGTGTAAAAAGAGGAGCCAGAGTAGGAGAGGGGTTTTAAGAGCAATTACAGCCATCAGAGAGTAAAAAAAAAAATAATAATATAGCATAGATATGGTATTGTGGCATGTCAAGAGCAATGGGAATGACGGTTCAGTTGGCAGCATCCTTTTGAAGGTGCCTGTGAGAATGAAAGCAGATCATTCAAGTGTCCCCAGTTCAGCTTTGAGCTGTTGCTGCCCAGGAGATCTCCTGGGCCCTAGACACCATGCAAAACTGGCAGGGAGCTGCCAGAAAACACCACTGTCACTGCAGAGGAGGTCCTCTTCTTATCCATTTAGGCTCCTTGTGGATGCATGAGACAAAAGGTTGTTTTTCCTTTTGCCTTGTAGTTTAAACTCAAGGTTTGATACTCCCAGAGCAGTGGATGTCCAAGGGCACGACTCCCCGTGACTGCACCCATGTAAAGTAGCCTGTGCTGGCAGGAGGCGGATGACAGTCAGAGATACCACTGACATCATTTTAAGGCTGGGTGAACACACTGCAGCTGGAAAAACACTAAAAAATGGCATTTATACACCTTGTACAGTCAACCGCGCTATAGGCAGTGCTGGTAGGGATGCTTGCTTTTCAAGTTACTCAAGACATCCCATTATACAACCCCATTTTCAGTCAACTAAAGCTTTGCCAAACATTTTGAGGTGATTTTTTCCATGCTGTATGGCTGCCTCTGACTTTTTCAAGGGAAAGATCCAGCCAAACGGGCCTTGGCCAACACTTGGCACCAAGCACAAGAGGCAAGAGCAGAAGAAGCTGTTTCGCACCCTGTGAAGTGCTTCTGATGACCTTTTCACTGAAAGGCTCGAGCATGCCCCTGCTTTGGAGCAGGGATGTGAATTCTGGCAACAGGGCCAGATGTTGTGTCGGGGATTTGCCATGGGTCTTTCCATCGCCCCCCATCTGGGAAAGCCTCCGTGTCCCCATCACCTCCAGCTTAGCTGCGGCACCTCCCTGCTGCTGCCAGTCGCCATGTTGTCTGAGTTGTCCGACCTCTGCCTGGTGACTTTTGGTTTTACAGCCCTGCTAATGAGCCAAGGGGCTGTCAGTACCGTGTGGGACCACAAGATTTCTGTCTTTTTGTGACTTGAAAAACTACGTCCGGAAAGTTGTGTTAAAAATTATTACAGTCACACAGTGAAATATTGAGAGGTTTAGAAGTGCCAGGATTGAACTGACCTGTGCGAGTTCAATTCACTTTCCAAAGCTGGTTTAAAAGAGGTATCTATTGCTACTTTCTTCATCCCATATGGCTGGCCTTCCCATCTCATGTAATTTTAGTTACAGCGTACTGATAGCCCCCAACCTTTTCTTGCTTTTTTCAATATAGCTTGAACTGGAAGTGTTTGAAACCAGTTGATATTTCACAAATGTTCCTGTCGCTATGTATCCTAAAAACAACACTCTTCCTTGTATCTCGTGCAGCAATGACATGAGAGAGATGTTTAGGACAGAGATCCAACTTTCGCCGTTAGCCCACCAAGTTTTACCTGGATGCCTGTGAACCCGTGGGCTGGTGCGGACAGGGCCCAGCTGCATGATGGCCTGATTCACAGGATGGCACAGGATGGTCAATGTGTTTTCGGCCACGTGGGCCGACCCCATCATAATCGTCTCTCTCTGTCGTCTGATCATTGCCTGTACCAGCACCCTTGTTAACCGATATTTATAAAAGAAATACGTCCAGGGGTTTTCATAGTGACAGTGCTACACGAGCAGGCAACTGAAGTTTACATTTCCTTCAGCATAGTATTTTTAATATACAGCTATTAATTCCTCTACAAGCAGAGGACGTACCTATAAGGGTATGAATGATCTTATTGTAAAGGCACTTGCCTGGGCTCAGATGGCAGCAGTACAGCTTCTAGCCGTGCCGCAGACTGCCCATATATCCTTGAATAGGCCTCGACCCAGCTCACCGGGCATATTTAGGGATGCACGTCTCATTGGCATTACTTGGAGGTAAGCACCTGAGTACTCTGGTGGATCTGCGACACCAAGGGTCCTCAAGAGACCCTAAGAAGTCAGTTGCTCTGTGCCTCAGTTCCTCATTTTGAAATGGCAATACAAGCAGCTCTTGGTCTTTCTAGGGACACCTTATCAGGCTGTTGAACAGTCTTACCTTGATGTCCGGCATCGCAACGTCACAGAGAGAAGGTATTTCCATGCCCCACTCTGCCCCAGTTCCTCTTCCTCCAGGCCTCTGTCTGCAGGTTTTCCAAACGTGAATGCACCCAGCCTGTTCCTTCAGCTAGTCCACAAACCCCGTGTTGTGCATGGCTTTGCTTTGGGGTAACTCAGCCCTCCATGACTCTGTGTGGCAGAGACTGCGCTGTCCTAGCATGTGCCTTCTCTCATTTTCTTTTACTCATCGTCTGGGTGGGCTCTGCCTCTTCCTACGTAGCCAGTGCCCTGCACACCCCATCAGGCTGGGGACTGAGGTCTGTTGCGTTGCCCTTCTCACGCCATGAGACTTTCTACAGAAAGAGAAAGGGCCTGGGGAGAAGGCGGAGCCTTCCCAAGGGACTAGGCCATGACTGCAGAACGAGATCTTCTTGAATTAAGGACCATTACTAAATATCAGGAAAGCTCATGGATGCAGCGAGCTAGGATAAACTAGAGGGGGATAGATGAGGCCCCTGTTTTACCATGGGTCCTAAGGAATGGATAATAAGAAAATAATACTAAGAAACGCAGAGGAACTCAGGCAGGAGGGAGTGACACAAGACGACAGTTGCAGCAACTGCATCGTTGACTCTACCATGCTTGTTAGAAGATTATGCTTTCAGTATTGTTCTGTTAATACAGTTTTCCTTTTATTTAGTGTACAACCCCATGGGTCTCATAGTTATTACCCATGGATGCCCAAGGGATTTGTGCAGGTGAGGAGCTTAACTGTCTTAGGTGTAGTCAATTTGTGGGTAATACTAATGCGAAGTGAGCAGTGTTTGCAGCTAATTAAAATGCTACACTTTAAAATAATTTTTGCTAATTACTAATATTTAGCAGCACTATTTTAACTGCAATTTCCGTGTTCCATGGGGATTTGAACTCTGTTAATTTCCCACTGACTCTCCTGGCACCATTTAGCATATCAAAATGACCATGAAATTAAAAAACCTTAGTCATTTTACTTCTCTAGGAATTAATGCTAGCAGTAATAGGAAAAAAATTTTGCTGCGGGAAAAATATGACCAAATTCAGGCCCTTTCCCCGTTTTTCCCCCCAAAAGGCAATTATGCTATAGCGCTGACTGAGCCAGAGGAGCACAGAAGCTGCTCTGGGCACAAGCTGCGTTTGCTCTGCCAGAAGGAGGATGCACAGAGCCACATTTCCCTTACAAACAACACTGTTGTCCCGTAAGGCTGGGCAGTGAGCTAATGCTAAATAGCATTCTCTTGGCCTCAGAATGAGTCAGTATCTGTCAAAATCCGTAGCCTGATCTTTTAACTCCCACTCTGGGCACTGACTGCTGAAATGAAGCTACTACCCCTGTGCGACGTCAGACATCGAACCACCAGCAGAATGAGCGCTAGACCCCAAGTGTGTTGTTTCCCAGGTTCCTGCTCTGCTTAACAGACCGCACTGCTTGCCCCTGTAAGACATCCTTTAAAAAGGATCAAAAAGAGAGAGGGAATGCAAGACTTCTGTTTGGAATAAGGCAGAGTGCATTTGCAGCGTCCTCACATCATCACAGCAATCCAAACACACAAATAACATCACTATGTGAATTTGCAAGAAAAATTGCTCAGTTATTTAGCAATAAAATCTCCAAATCAGCCTCCAACAGTCACTCTGAAACACGATGTAAACATTCAACACAAGAACAATCAAAAATACATCACTTGTTATTTTTTTTTAACTGAAAGGGAAGACACACATCCTTTCACTGAACTCATGTCTACACAGATCAATGTCAGCTCTTATTCATTTGCTTTTAACTATTTGCATTTATTCCTGTTACTTGCGTCTTAGTCACCTAGCCACTGTGATAGCTTTGTTCTGCATGCTTCGATTAAACTAATTCTGGGTCTTTCTCAGGAGCACGGGACACGTTATTTTCTGGTCCTTTATTGTGCATCCAGCATCTCTCCCTCTTTGCAATGAGAAGGTAGCCAGAAGAGTTACCACCCTGCCTCCACCACTAGATCACTTGTTGACCCTCTGCACACCATGTAACCTTTCCTTGCCTTTTAGGGCCACGAAGCCGCATCAGTCCTGGTGGGCTGAGCCTAGCAGCAAGGATGCGTTCTTCTGCGTTTGCTTTCCCCACTTGTAAACTGAGCATCATAATACTTGCCTAGATCAAAGGGGGTACGGGGAGAATTAAATAATTAATGTATGTAAAGCACTTTGAAAGATGAAAGATGCTATGTAAGTACAAAGTATTAACTACAAAAAAAACCCAACAACAAACCTGGTTACTGATGTAAGTCTCCAGTTTATTCTTTAAGAAATGCATAAAATCAAAATAATTGCCACTAACAAATTAAGAGTTAGATTATGCCAAGCCCTAAAACAGTTATGCAGGGGACGCTGCCTCCTCCTGTGGCTGAGTTAGGGCGCCTGTATGAGCAAGAAGGAGCCGAAAGTGTGCCCACAATGGGAATTTGGAAGGCAAAGCACTTCCTGCATCACTGAATTGTCTCAAGCAACCATCTCAAATGGTGCAATTCAAAAATTGATAGCGCAGTGTCTTACAGCGAGCTATGTTTCTTGCCATTCCCCAGCCTCACTGCTCCAATGGTTAGAAACCTTCCTCTGGTTTCCAGGCTAAATGTACTCATGGCCATTTGTATCCATTTGTCCTTGTGCCAACATTGTTTTAAGTTTAACACAAGATATTTATAGACCAATCGTGTCCTCCCTAACCTTTTAATGTTGTTAGGCTGAACAAGGCAATCCCTTTCAGTTTCCTGTTGTTAAGTAGGGTCTCCAGCCCCCCACCAAGCACCCCACCGACACTTAGTTACGCTTGCTCCGGTTGCAATTTGTCTTTCTCGAACAGAGGTGAATCGAGCTGTATGCAGCCTCCTCACAGAACCCACCAGTACTTCTTCTCCATCATTAATAGTTTTCAGGCCCATGTTGGAAATACTTGATACAGCCTTGATCACATTTACCTTTTTCCATGGCCGTGCTGTGCTGCCATTTCATAGTAATCCTGTGCCCAGCCAAGGCGCTTGAGACTTTTTATTTTCCCAGAGAAACTCTGACACTTCAGCCTTACGTGCCAAACCTTACATTTGGCACAATTGAATTTCATCCTATTCCCATTGTTCCCATCTTCAAGGTCACGCAGTTCTTCCTGTTTGATAGGCTGGGGCCTCTTGTGTATTGACAAGCACTCGCATGTCTGTGTCATCAGGAAATTTCACGATGCACTCCTCCCTCTTTTGTGCGACAGACAAATATTAACTAAAAGCAGTCCCCAAGCAGCCCTCAGACAATTCCACTAGTAACTGCCTTCCAGATCGGCTTTCAGCACGTCTTGCTTTCATCTCCCATCCTGCTATGTCTCACCTATCTTGCAGGGATGGTTGAGGTTCTTCCAGAAGGAAAGATGATGCAAGTCCATAGGGCTTTCCGGACCCAACCAGTGCTTTAAAAGCGGTTGCGTTCCCTCGGGGATGTTGCAAAAGAGAATCAGAGAAGTTGCGAAGCACTGACATTTCATAACAATGCTAAGCCAAGAAAATATAATACTCAGGGTAACTTTGGATGGGAGGGAATATTCTTCAACATCTGGTGGAGCACATGCAGTAGTTCTGGCAGCGCAGAAAGCCCTGTGTCCTCAAGAACCCTTTCACATAAAAGGTCACCGATCTGCGAGAACGGAGGACATGAAGCCATGTTGTTATTGCTGACCAGAGGGAAACCGAGTCCAAGGAGAGGTGGAGTGCAGAGACAAGGGCCAGGTGGCTGTGTCAGGGCAGAGGTGGACAGATGTCAAGAGTCCCGAATCTGCTGTTATGCAGCTCTGGCTTGAGCCTCAGGCCTCTGTTTTGCCTCAGATGAAGAGCAGGCTGCTTTGGTCTTTACAGAGATGATTTATAGATGGTTTACATCAATGCAGGAAGGAAAGGGGTACTGATTTCTGGGCGTAACCAGCTCTTTGTAAGGCAGAAGATTATGGCCCAGCATCTAGTCAACCCTATAGTTGCTAAGACAAACTCAGGAGGAGACTGGAAGAAATGAACCCCGATATACTCAGGTCTCCTGTCTCCAGGGAAGATTATGGGCTCCATTTTTGAACCAGCCAAGAGGTAGGGGCCAATCTTGGCCATACCGAGGTCGGCAAAAAACTTTGATTGAGCTGAAGATGTCAGCTCCAGCACTCAGGTGCTTCAGGGCTTCAAAGGTGACTCTGAGAAAAGCCACCACTTATGGTGGGCCCTGGTTGGAGGAAAGTCGCAACCACTTGCTTTTGAAAGACTGAGAGCTCTTCAGCAAATTCCAGCTGGTGCCTTCCAGAGGACCCAAATACTTATTTCAGGCAACTGCAGCGCCTGTGAGTACATCAGACCTTGAAGTACGGCTGGAGCAGTGAGTAACGCAGGGAGACTACCCAAGTGCCAGCGTGAGACCTTGAGCCAGCTGCAGAAACAAAGCCCCAAGTGTCTGTAAATGCCAGAAAGTCTGAAAAATGAGATACATATGCATATGTGCCACAAAGTTTGTCCTGGATCTTTGGAGGGAGCACCTTATTAGAGCTGCCGGTAGCATTACACCAACTCAGAAGCACTTTTTTTCATGTGCCTCTTGAAAAAAAGGCCTTTCTAATTTTGTTACGAAGCACTGACTGCACGGGACAAGCTGAGCACCTTTGGCACCCGCTGCTATGAAGGTGAGCTCCTCGGCTCCTGCACCGACTGATCCCTCCATCCTGCCTGTGAGTCCCACCTGCGCAGTCAGAGCTTGGGAGTCAGAGCTGAGCAAAGCCAGGGCTTAGATGGATTTTAAATATCATCTCACCTGGCAGGATTTCTTGCAGTCCATCCTGCCACATTCTGTGGGCTCCTAGCTCTGTGTTTGGGGGTGTGTGAAAGAAATGGAGAGCTGAACAGTGAGATCCGTGCCTTGCTTTTCTTTTTCATCCCATCCTCACCCTGTACAGAGACAGCCAGAGTCCTACACCCAAAGCCCTTAGCTGGGCTTCCCCTCTGCTTGCTTACCCTCCATGGGTTGCAAGCACTGGTGAGGAGCTCCCTGCTGGGATGGGGGAGAGACAACTGCAGTTTCTCCAAGGTAAAATGGGGATCTGCAGCCCGTGAGGGCGATGCTGCTGCCAGCTGTGTTGGCTGTGCCCCCAGCCAGGCTGCCACCGTACTGCCACGGCATGGGTCCCTGCTCCAGGATAAAAACCCAAAGGGGCTGGTGGCGTTTTTTTCTAGAGGGAGAGTTTTGGGCTAATTCAGCCTCGTTGCCTGCTGAGCCAGGGACACGGGCACAGGCACTACCCTGTGGCAGGCGGCACATGCCATTGGGACCCCCGAGCATTGCCTTCACTTGGAAATGGTGAGACCTGTGCTTTTAAATGAAAACAGCTTGTGTTATGGGACCAGTCAAGTAATTATTAATGAGATTGATTCATATCAGGGTGTGTGTGATGGACATGGCTGCAGCAGTGCTGCTGCAGAGGCTTCTCTTGTGGGGTCAAGCTCCTTCATTTTATCCCTTTCGTTAATGAAAAGCGAGAGCAGGAGGCCTTGCCCTTCTCTCTGCTCCCCACGGTGCCTGTGTCCCAGCGTAAAGCCGTGGGCAGGTTTCCTGCCACTCCTGCGTATTGTCTCAGGTGGCAGCTTGAGCCGTGCGTGTGCCTGCGTGCATGCATGTGTGTGTACGTATGCATTCCCGTGAGCACATACACGGAACAGACCTAATCGTTATCCTCGGCAAGAACAGGAGTAAGAGGATTTGCCTCTGTTTAACCAAGTAATAATTAACACCTGGTGAAAAGGTCTAACGGCCATAGCATGTCATTAACGTATTTTGATGGACAATATCCTCATCAAATATACTTTGAAGAAAGAGGACCAGCTTTGGAAAGGACACAGAGTCTTTGTAAACTAGTCATCCTTCGTTTTCAAACTCCTTAACTCTGCTCAGTGAGATGCAAAGGACTCTGGGCTGATAGAAAATACTTGCCAGAGCATGGTCGTGTGTACAGCAAGCCGCAGAGGTTAGCTTTACTTTCTTGTAGTATGGCAGCTTCTCACCTCTTACTGCTCCATCCCAATTTTGAGGGACTGTCAGCTGTAGCACCTAAGGACCCTCTCCAGGCCTCATGCAGAAACATAATAAAATATGACTTCCACCCCAAAGAACCTGCCATAAGAGTAGAAGACGAGACAGAAACAGTCAGATCACTATGGACAGCTTAACCACTGGTAAGTTTTCTATAGGACACCCCTGTAAATGCCTGGGCCACCATTTGGATTCAGGGAACTACAGCTGGAGGTGAGAAGCTCCAGGCACAGGGCATCTAATGGAGCTTTAGCAAAAGCAAAGATTTAGCAATTTAAATTGGTGTCATTGTGGAGGCTGCAAGACACAGTTTCTTTCTAATCTGACAGAAGACCTGATTTCTTTTATATTCACAGATTTACCTCGTGGTCAGATGTGATGGCTGGAGGGAGTAAGGCGCGTTTGTCAAATACACAGCCTCCGAGCATGGAGTAACCTGACATAAAACAACTCCTGTGCTACTTCTTTCCACATCTGTCACCTCATCCAGCTAAACTGAAGTGCTTCACACCTTGGTCTTATCCCTAGTAATGCCAAAAGGGCACAGAGAACACTCACAAAGAATAATGTAGGTTGGACGGTTCCTCTGGAGGTCATCTGGCCCAACCCAGCGCTCACAGCAGAGCCTACAGACACACAAAACGATATGTGAACTGGCCTCAAAAGAGCATGTTGAAAACAAGCTTCACCTCCAGATGACCTGAACTTTAAAAATGGCCATGTCAGAAGCCAGCCTGGATTGCGTGTGTCAGACCCATTTCTAATTGGCCTCTTCTTTTATGTAATTGTGCTTTCAAGAGCTAGATATTATTATTATTATCTGCTGTCAATGGGCATCAGTCTTCAGAAATCACGGTGGCTGACTTCAGACCTCTGCTTTCAGGGAGAATCTTTCGTCATTTATTTTAACAGGGAAACCTCTGCTGTTTAGCAGATCGCCGCTGTGTGGAACTTTGGCTACTCGATGGTGCATCGGCACTGCTCGGTTCGGCTCTGTGGTCCATGGCTTGCTACCGGCTGAGGAAAACAGGGGAAAAAGGAGCAAGGATGAGGCAGGATCTCAGCTTCTCCATAGCCCAGACTGACTTGGTGGGTGGGTGACCCTTTGGCCAGCTGCGGCACATTTGGGTCCCTCCTGGCCCCAGCCATCACACTGGGGGTGGCATCTCTGAGGGTGTCTCTTGGTCAGCAGTCTTTTGTGGAGCTGCGCTTGGGGCAAAGGGAGCCAAATGCCCCACGGTCTTTGGGGCAGCATGACAAGCCTCATCCAAGCCTTTGTTCCTTTGTAATTCTGCTGCTCTGGATTTGTGTGCTGCAACCCTGCAATTGGCACTTGGCCGGACTTCTGCTGCCTTGAAGAAATATCTGTATAAATGCGATTACGCGGGAGTGTGCATCTGTGTGTCTGCGTGGGTTCAACCATGCCAAACCCACTTTATTTCCAGTGTAAAAATCGCAGTGGAGAAAAATCTGAGGTTTCTGGAGTCCCATGCAACGTTGTGTGTCCTTGCGGGTAGGAGAAGAAATAGGAAAGACTGTGTCATCGCAAAGCTGCAGCCCAGATCTTGCCATTTCTACGTCTGACGTTGTGTGTGCTGTTTGACTTGTTGTCATCGTCACCCGGTTTGCGCTGCCTTTTGGCAAAGGGAGGAACAAGAGCAGGCAATGTTTTACAGAGGACAGTATCTGGCTATGGAAAAGCTGTGCAACATGACTCATTTTGTGTAAAGGACACGAAATTACAACTGCGTGCCACATGAGAGATGGTAGCTGGGATCGAATCAAAAAACATCCTCATCCAGGAAGGGTATTCAAGCATGTGCTTAATTTAAGAACATACTTAATCAGGGCCTTTGGGCATAAAAGGGTAATGATTATTCTTGTGTTGCCGAGAAAATCCAAGTGACATCCGGAAGATGTATTACTCGAGAAAATTTAGTGTTATTTCAGTGTCCTCGTTTAATCTTTCCATTTCTAAAAAAGTAAATCTTTTAATTTCTCATTGCTCGCCAGTGCTGTGAATTCTTTCACAGCTGTTTTACACTCGATTGTTAATGCCAAGTGGAATCAGCAAATACAATCTGGTTCAGATAATAATTATGGAAGATCAATCCTGCATCCGCCTCTTTTCTCCATCCCCATTAAACTTCCCAGCGTATAAGATATGTGTGTTTGACTTTGCAGGGAAAGCTAGCCACAGAAGAGGGAAAAACTCTTGTACACAATGTTTAATCATTTCAAAACAACAACATCCCTGTCCCCAATTTTTTCAATGTATTTGACCCCTAAATTTTTCTCTATATAACTGTGTATTGCTGCAGAGATTAGATATGGCGTATATGATTTTAAGTATACAATATGTATTTTTTTTTCTAAATTACAAGTGACTGTCTTTATTAACAACTGGTTAGCATCCGTCAAAGTCCCAAAGTTGTCCTGGTAAAAGCAGATGAGCTGCCGTCTGATCGCTATGTTACTCAAATAAGTATGTGAAGAGCAGGAGCAGCAAAGAAGGTGGCTGAAAGTGACTACTGACAGCCCAGGTCCTGTTGCCCTTCACCGTGGGGATGGTACCTCGCTGAGTAGGCACATTGCACCCAGCCTAGGAGAGGGTTCCTGCCTCAGTGTGACCAGTGCTGATGGCAACTAATGTCTTCAGTTCCTTTGGAAAAACCAAGTGCTCCGAGTCGTGCAGCTACTCCGGACCCAACAGCTGTGAAAAGGCGAACTCTGGTCTACATTGGCCATGTTTCGTATCCAAACCTTTTGGTTGCTGTACAGAAGACATCTCCTAAACTGACCTAGACTTCTGCCTTAAGGACTCTGGACACCAGCCATACAACTGGGCTTTTCAAAGGGGCTGCAGGAGGCTGGGACCCAAGTGGATTTCCCACCTATACCCTCCAACCTGCTGCCCATGGAGTGTGGTCTCATTTTTGAGATACTTACTGTGCAGAAAGACATTTAGATACCTGTTTTAAGAGAGATTCTTGGGCCAGAAGGTAAGCAAGGGCTGTTATTGGCTGTAAGGTAGGTGCTTGTTCATTTTATTGGCTTTGCGTTAAATCCTGTTCATATTCCTCAGGCAATTACTCCTCCTGAAACCAATATGACTGTTGGCATGAATAAAGCAGGTGGATTTTGGCCCCTTTTTGAAGACAACAATCATAAATCTAGCTGCCAGCACAAATCCAGGTGCTAAAAACTGCTGGGATTTTCCTGGGGGAAAAAACAGGGTAAAGATCTGTGGCATAGAACTAGGGAAATGGAGGGGCAGAAAGGGAAAGAAAATTCAACTTTATTTAATACTTATTCTTAAAGTAGGTGTTCAGCTGGGCATCAGTAAAACGTGTGTTCTCAGCTTTGCCACTGCTTCCCTATCTGATCTTGGTGATGTCCCTTGAACATCCCATCCCTCTCAATGCTGTGGTTAAATATAATTGTATGCGGCTTTGATACTGAGAGGCAAGGTATGCCAGTGAGTGCAAGCTATCATAAGGATATTTTAAAAAGTGGATGATGGTGACAAAACAGCTTGGTAAGAAGCTATGAAAACACGGTACAGTAAACAACAAAACTAGGGAAGAGGGTTTTTTCAGTTTTTTTCACCTCTAGTTTCTTTTCCTTTTTTTTGAACAATATATCTTAATCTTGCTCTATGGATGTAGCATAAGAGTTATGTGTGCAGAAAGCGTCTGAAATCGCTTTGTTTCTAGTTTTCTTTCATACGTTTGGTAATATAAGTAACCAAAGAGGATATTGCTTAACCCATAAAACAAAGTGACATCATAATTTATTAATACAGAAGACACAGTTCATTGCTGTTAAATGCCATAAAGAGCTGGAAATAGAGCAGTTTCTCAGAAGGCATTGCCAATATGTCAAAGGAAAAATTTCCTTGATGCTGTCTCAGCATGCGTAAGATCCTCTCTGAGTGCTTCAACGTTTTGGTTATTCCCCCTGAACCGCTGTGCAGCATTCAAAGGCAGCTTTGCTGATGATTTCCCCAACATCTGACATCTTCTTCCTGCCTGCCCTGCTCCTCCCAACATTTTGCGCCTGTCCTTTGCTCAAATTGACTCCTCTATGGGAAGGAAAATAAAGAAATACATAACCAAATGGTGGGGACAGAGCTGGCTGGCCCATTTATGCTGCTCCCGTTGATGTTGGTGGGGCGGCAGCACAAGCCCACATGTCCTCACGGCGTCCCTGTGACAGTGGGGACACGGAGCTGCATGCACAGAGGTGGGGTTTCAGTGCTCTGCTGGCCCTCATGCAGCTCCTGGCTCGTAGGAGGGCAATACATCAGGCTGTACGCACTCGGGCCCCGGGCCAGCAAAGCATTTAAGCACCTGCTTACCCCTAAGCTTTTGAGTAATTCCTCTGGTGTGAGCTAAGCACAGGCGTCGCGGCAGCCTCCCGCTTCCCATGGTTTTCCCTGGTGAGGACGTGTGCACCGTGGCCCGGCTGAACCCACGGCTGCTGGCATCACCTTTGGCGCGGGACTGCTCGCCACCCACTTCTTCTTGCAGCCTCCTATTCACAGACCTAATATTCACCATCTAACTCTGCAGACCCCAGTCCTGCTGGCACCTCTGTGGGCGAGCCCCCAGGGAGCCCCACCAGCATCTGAGAGGCTCTGCCAGGGCTCCCAGTGCTGGATTCAGCTGCAGAACAATTTTAGAGTATTCCAGGAAAAAAACCCGAAACACTTCTGTTGGTGTGCTGTCCCCAAGCACCAGCGTGAGCCAACATATGGACAAAGTGCAGTGACCACATGTCCACAATAAGACATCCCTCTCTCTTTTAGGTAACATAAACAATCTTCCCACTAACTTCCGGATAACTTGCAGCCCTGGAAACTTGCTCAGCAGATGTTCAGCTCCATGCACTACTAGAAGCACCAGTCCTCATCACTGGGCTGTCTGGTCCCTGTCTGCTTCATCATAAAACATGCCCAGCTGTGCTTTTGTAACTTTTGGGAAGAGACAGGATTCCTTCTGGCTCCCCAGGATACTAATTCGCATTTTTATTTGCGTTAATTTCATACCTTCCATACACGTAGTCAACTCCCTCCCACCGAAAGGCACCTATTTAAACCTGATTCAGCCGGTGCATGAAACGTGCCCGTTGCGTGCGTGGTGCTGCGTGGGTTCACGCCGTTACGCTCTGCGTGCCAGTGATCCCCAGGGGAGCCACGGCGTGACGAGCTCCTACCTGCCTGCTCGGTCCACGCACAGACACGGGCACTTGATCGCTCCCGGCTCCCTGGCCAGCCAGATCTCCCTCCTGTTCGTCAGCTGGCAGCGCAGACTTTCTGCATGCTGTTTGCCCGTCCGGCTCCTCCACGGACACGCACACACGTGTGTGCTCACACCTCTGTAGCCGTGGCGGCACGCATGCTCGGCCGCGTGTGTGCACAGCCAGCCCCCCCCTCCCCGTGCAGAGCCGGCGCCTGCACGTTGGCAGTTCGCTACCCCCCTTGAATCCCCCTCTTCTCTGGGCTATATGTGGCATTTCGAAGCTCTGACAATCTGCTCCAAATGTTTTCCATATTTGTTCAGCCTCCTTGATTCAAATACCAGGAACAACTCAGCCAGCACAAAGCGAAGCTTTGGGGGGCAAAAAAACCTCCCACCCCCCCATCAGCGCGCGCACACACACACGCACGTGAAAACCTAAAGTTCATCGGCATGGGAAAGGAGGAGGAGAAGAAACCCCAGCACAGCACATCCCTGAATAACCAGAGCCAGACAGGGAAGGCACCCGACGGGGAGAAAAGCACCGACTCGAGCAAGACGCAGGAGTCCGTGATGAAGAAGAAGAAGCAGAAGAAAACCAAGGGGGATCCCAAAACTGGCCAGGAGGAGGAATCCCACACTTGTTGTGGCTGCCGTTTCCCGCTGCTGTTTGCTTTGTTGCAGCTGGCATTAGGCATCTCTGTAACAGTGCTGGGCTTCCTTATGGCAGGCATCAGTTCTTCTCTGCTAGTCAGAGACACTCCATATTGGGCTGGGATAATTGTAAGCATAAAGTCTGTTTCTCCATAAAGTGCCTTTGCCAGCATTAATGCAAGCTGCATGACGCTCCACTTTAGACTAACCAACTGCATGCACAACACCATTTGAGTTATGCTAACTATAAATATTCCTGGGATTAAATGTCTGGGTATACTTTCCCAAGGAAACTGCTCCTGCAGAATAACACGATCTTTCATCTTCTTCCCTGAAATACCCAACAGACCTTAAATAAAATGCAGGGTTGCTGTTCACTAGATGTATGTGTTAGCTTGTGCTTTGCAGTGAACTCCTGCCTGGTGATGCTGAAGAAAAATGTTGATTACTTACGCTGCCTTCCCTCTTTCCCCACCAAACTCTAACAATCAGGTCTTAGAAGTGAGAGCATAACTCTATAACTCGCAACTTTTAGCCGGGCGCGTCGGTAATAGTGAGAGGAGAGAAATGGCTGTCTTTTGAGCTTCCCCTCTGTGCTGTGTTGAAGAACCGCTGTGATTTAACCCCTTACCTCCCCACTGCTCCCCGACTTCTCCCCCACTGGAGGGAGAGACCGCAGGTGGCCGTGGGGAGGGGGATGGTGCTGGCGGATGAGTAACGGGGCAGGGAAAGGGAGCCCATCCCAGGGCCCGCCGGTGGCTCCTGCCAAGTCACGCGCGGTTTCGAGTGACACGCCAGGCTCGCCGCACGGGCTGGCGGGGACGGGGTAAAGGGCAGGGTCCTGCCGGGCATAAATAGGAGTCATCGGAGGTAGGGAAGCCCAGGCTGGTCCCCAGTGCCAGCCATCCCTGCAGAGATGTGGGGAAGAGGTGTGGGGTCTCGGTGCCGTGCGTGTTGTGGCCCCGCTTGGCCGTGTGCTCGGGGACGTGCGGTTTGCCTGTGGAGAGACAAGGTCGGTGATTATGAGCCTGGGATGTGCCATGGATGCAATTTAGCATGCAGGGTTTTTTTTTTTTTCCCTCGGCAGCAGGCTTCCAGAAACTATATACTGATGTGTTAGCACTGTTTTGGGTGTTGTTATACTGTGAGCACTCCCAGCAAATAAATTCATGTTTAGGTACTCAAGGATTTCTCGATACGCTAAACAGCTACGGGAGCATCTCCTATAAATGTAATTCCTTGCCAGCTGAAGGATTATCTGAACACCTGAACTGTTTGGGGTTTGCTGTATTAATGCTGTTGGGTGACCATCCAAAGAGTGGAAAGGGCAGGACCTGAAGTCCAAAAGGAAGAGCTCCTCTTACTCACCTAGCCCT
Source organism: Burhinus oedicnemus (assembly GCA_008921705.1). Classification (NCBI taxonomy): domain Eukaryota; kingdom Metazoa; phylum Chordata; class Aves; order Charadriiformes; family Burhinidae; genus Burhinus; species Burhinus oedicnemus. Next base: position 3,681,707 of record VFFE01007500.1, read on the forward strand.
TCTTGTTTCTGTTCTGACCAAAAAGGTATCTAAGAGTTTAGCAATGTTTCACAGGGCAAGAGCCTGCCCTTGCTCAGGAGCAGAAGTTCCTCCTGGGGTTTTTGCTGTTACAAGCCAGGGGGGAGTACGGATGATAATATAGCAGCATGTGACATTTTCACTCCTACTGTTTATTTGGAGATCCTGGAGGTCAGGTTATTTCTTCTCCAGATAGCACTTGTGGTATCCTAGGTTTGAAATAGCTTTTTCACTAGAAAAAGTTGACACATAAAGACTGGGGAAAGAGTGAACTGAACTAGTTTACGGCCAGGGATGTGAGAAAAGCCATGGAAGCAGCCCCTGGCCCATGTGAATGTCACCAGTATCCGAGACATCCGCATATGCCTGATCTCCCTGAAACCCCACCAAAGTCACTACTTTCTGAAGACTGAGCTCTAAACCCTCTAGTTTTTAGCAGCAGCCACCAGCAGTAGTGACATCTAGATGTCCACATGAAGCAAAGCTCAGTCGCTTTCAGAGTTCCCCCATGAAAAACAGGCAAAACTCACCATGTGTGTTCCTGAGCTAGTCCTCAGCTCAAAGCAAAACTCAGCTCTCAGCCATGGTGGTCATGTTTTGCACCCACCAGCCAGCCAGCATAACCCCTGGAGGAACACATCTCCTGGGACTCTGCTGGCTATGAGGGTCAGGGCTTCGTTTTGCTTCATCTTACAGGGTGCCGCGGCTATCGGGAAGACCAGTGCACCCCGTGGGCTGCAGGTAGGGACCCATGGGCAGGGGCTACTGTACCTACGGTTTGAGTCAGACAGTGACTCTCACCTTGGGTATTCTGGTGTGATGTTGAGCCACCGGCACATTCACGTGTGGATTGATTCCTCCCTGGCTCAAAATGGCTTTTGGTGTCCCCCCGCTTGCCCTCAGGGTGATGGTGGGGGGACGCAGCCAAGGAGGCTCCTGGGGAGCCACACTGCTCTCATGCACCCTCAGCCCAAAGCAGAAGGGAAAGAGGGGTCTGATGTCAGCAGAGAGGGTGGTAAAAGGGAAACCAGTGCTAGAAAGGAGAGGTTGAGGTGGTGGTGCAGCCCCTGAGCCTCCCAGCAAGAGAGTGCGTATGGAGCACTGGCTGTGGCTGATGCACCATGCGAGTAATGCAAAGCATATATCTGAGGGGCAAAATGCAGGAGGTACAACATGATGCTGCATTTACTTTGTTCCTGTGCTGTGATGTCTCTGTGGAGGTACTTGGTGCCCACTGGGACATCGGACGGAGATGACCAGGAGCTGCTGAGCTGGAGTTTCTGGGTGTGGGGGTCACAGGGTACTGCTGGTGAGCTGTGGTGGGGAGTGTGCTGAGGACCGGCCTGCAGAGAGCTGGAGGGAAACTGGTCCGTGAAGGAGGACCCTTGGCTAGGACATCCTACGTGTGGCTGGACGTCCTATGGGCTGGCTCTTGGGCTGCTGTGGGAGGCTGCATGGAGGCCATATATGTAGGGGATGGATGACCCTCGTGCTGCTTGAGAACAAATCTCGTGGCAGAAAGTGACTTCCCGAAACTCATTTATTCGCACAGAAATGAGCAACAGAACAGAAAGATGTGGTGTAAAATACCAGAGCATATTTGTTTTAGTAGCATCCCACTCATGTGCTCTTTTTAAAGGACTTGATTAGTATTCAGAATCAAGAACTTAAAAAATCTATTATCGAGACCTTTTTAGCAACATTAGAGATAATGGGCGAAGCTCATTCCTAGTGTTACTGCTTTGGAATTACACCAAGGCTGGATTTGACCCCATGGCTGTTAATGCAGGATGACAGAAAAATGAAGGAAAATTGCTAATGTGTTATATAGACCCTGATTGATTGAAGGAATTTTTTTTCTTCTTTATTAGTGGCAAAATGGTGACACCATTCCTTGCTGAAAATCAAGTGCTTTACTGCATTACCTTGAATGAAAAGGAACTTATTTAGAGAAGCAGCTAGAGTAAAATGCTACCGAGGAAAACCATGCAGGGCAGTCTGAATTAAACCAGTTCAAAACCTGACCACCTAGGTTTGTGAGGGTAGCGCACGCCAGGGATTGGGTTCACCATCCTGTGGAATAAGTGTGGCCAGCGATCTGCTGACAGGGAGCAGAGGACATCCCCGACACCGAAGGGGTCCTCCTCGAGGGTTGCCTGGCACTGGCCCTTCCCTCCTGCAGCTCCTGCAGAAGGAAACGATACAGCTTGCATCGCGTCAAAAGCGTTTCACCATGAAACCCAGTTAAAACCTACTAGTTTGAAATGCATTTCGTCTGAAATCCGTGGGGCATTAGTCAGAAACCAAAGGAAAGGTTTATGGACAGAAACCACGGAGCCTACGTGATTTACCACTTCTGCTTCAGCTTCAACAACCTATTCCCTGTAAAATGCCTCTGCCGCATTGCTTGGGACAGGCAAATAAATGCAATTTAAAACAGGGTGGCATTCGTTTGGCCTACCCGTAGCCATTTACAGTGAAGGTGTGCAGGTCTGAAGCAGTTGTCCAGCTCCTCCGTGAGACCTGTCCTGAGCACCCAAAACTGCAGGCTGGACCACCCCAGCAGCCTCTTCCTTCTTGCTGTTTTGAAGGAGCTTGGATGAACTCTTCACAAATCCACCCAGGAGCACAGGGCTTTATTTTTTTTCCATGTCTTGCCACTGACTTGCTGCGTAGCTTTGGGCAAGTTACTTAACCTTGCTAAGACTTTGTTATTTTCCCTGTAAAGTGGGGTTAATAATGGCTATCCGTCACCCCTTGCTTTGAGATCCTTGGATGAAAAGTGTGGCAGAAGCAGCAGATATTAATGGTATCCTTTTCATTCTTTTTCATTAGCTTGTGGCCTTTTGACACCCAGAAGAAGAAACGATGTATTTCTCCTTGAAAAATCTGCTCTTAGATTATTTCCACTGTGATCAAAAGTAGAGAGTATCAGAGTTTTCAAGGCAAGCTCCCTTTCAGCCCCGTTTTGCGGACTCAGGCAGTTAAGAAAGTTACAGAAATGCTCATCAGAAATGATTATGCAGGGTGTTTATTATTTCTGTCAGAAAGGTATTTTAAATCCATATATATGTATGGATGTACATAAAACTGAGATTTTAAAAAAACATTAAAAAAAAAGTATCTGTTTCTCAAGCAGCTCAAGGCAGCAACCGTGCCTCCAGTTGTCACTTGTTTTATTGCAAAAAGTGTTTCAAAAGATCTGCCACGGGCCAAGCTCCCAGCCCTGGAGCTCTGACACTTCTTCCTGCTCAGGCCCTTCAAGGCAACATCTCCTCAGGTGTTTCTGCAGGCCAGAGGGTCCCTCAGCATTACCCAAGGGGTAGCCATGGCTTGTGGCTTCGTGGCATCAGCATCCAAGCATTGGTTTCTCTGCCCTGGTGGAGTAAGGCTGATGTGGGGCTTTGTGGTGCAAAAGGCTGGCAGACTTTTAACTGAAAAAGCAATTATTCTTCATTTACCTGGAGTCAGAAATGTTTATGTCTCTAAGTTTTTATACTTTTTTTAAAGAACGTTTAAAAAAATTTAAGCCAAAACCTTCACCAAAGCAAACAATTTCTTTACTTTGAGCATCTCACAGACAAGGATAGGTGAGACAAAGGAAGATCCCATGATGGCTGGAAAACCCAGCTGTGAGGGGCAGTTTGCAGGAGACGAGGGGCGAGAGAGAGTGCATTGCGTGGCAGCGTCAGGCAACAGTGCAAGACAGCCTGGGCTGGCAGAGGAGCTTGGTTGGCTTTCATGCATCGAAGATCTTTTGATGCTTAGTACAACATGGGCAGCAAACAGCCAGGACTATCACCCGATGCTGTGTATCCCTATCACATGCTGATAATTGAGATGTTTGTTTAATTGATGTACTTTTGCATGAGAGTCTGACTCAGACGTTGGGTCCCACCACTGACTCAGCACGTGCTCGTGGGCTGGTAAACCTGAGTGCCAAAATCAATAGCGCTGCCTGTAACAGGCAGTACGGACCCAGCCTCTGCCTCTTTAGCTTGTCAGATTTCGTGTCATTTCGGGGCTGGAATGGGCAGGAAGGTGGTGTGACAAGCTCCCCGCACCCAGCATCCTCTTTGGCTTGTACAGCTCTCAGCAAAGTTGCTCCGGCATCCCCAGTTCCCAGGGAAGCAGCAAGGCTCCTAAAATTAAGCTGAACTTTTGAAATGGTAGAAGATGGCAACAGGGAGAGGCCAGCGGTTGGGATTTTAATCCTGAAAATGGGTACAACGAGGGTGATGCGTGTAACTGTTAAGGAGAAGCTTTGAGAATGTTGTGAGATGGATGATGAAGGGATGAAGCATTGTGCACAGGTGTCTGGGGAAAAAAAGGATGATACCATGCTATAGAGTGATCTAAATTACAAATTGGGGTTTAACATCTCCTGATGATTAGCTGGGGTTGGTTAGACCCGTGATCCTCTGGACCAGAAGGGATTTGCTGTACCTATAGCTGTTCCTATAATTAAGATTATTTCCCTGGCTCAGCATAACAAAGCAATTCAAGGGCCACATTGTCTCTGACAATTTCCCCACAGATGAGGCTCTGTAGATGTTTCCACCTAAGAGCCTTTCTGCAGATGGTCTCTCATATGATTAAACAAGGCAAACCTGTGCGGGTAAACCCCTGTCAGCCTCCTCGCCTTTCTCTTTCTGGATCTTTCCACCTACTAGATGTAACATTCTTCCACAAGGCCGGACGCTCCAGCTGCATGGTGGTGGCCCTGCCAAACATCAGACAACCGCTTTATGCGTGAGGCAACCTTTTTATCTTCCTAGAGAGGGTCAATAATTGGGAAGCATCCCCAGCTAGAGAAAGAGGCAACTGATCCCCTGCCATATTGGTATGGGGGATGACTGAGCATTTAAAAACCCCTGAAACATGTTCTCTTTTAAAGCCTGAAAGGAGAGAGACACTTTCTTGTTAGCCCTGGCCCCTCACTGTTTTTTTCTGTTGTTGCTTTTGACGCCTTTTCCTGCAGCAACTGTGGAGGTGGCTTTCAGTCAGGCTTTACCTCCTATACAGCCTTGCTGGGTTTTTAACTTTTACTTGTTATTAGGGAAACCGATTTCAATTTTTAATAAAAGGTGATGCTTAAAAACTGGTGCCATCAAAGCAGCTAATGGAAATTATAGTCATGCAGGCATCCATTTTTTATACAAGCTAGCTTCAATTAGCCATGGGCAAACATCAAAAGGTTTGAGGGAGGACTGCCTTCAAGAAGAGCCTCCAAGTTTAGGTATTTAATTGAACCTTCTCCAAAGTATGTGAAACTCTGGATGGTATGCAACAAGGTACACTGCGTGAAATATGCTCTGGTGAGGCTTCCAGTGATTGTTTATAGCCATATACGTCTGTAGCACCAGAGCTGTATTCTTCAGAGCCCTATGCCATTAAATCTGATCATTTTCTAAGAGTAACTCTGCATTGATGCCTGATGAATTGAAATCCATACTTTTATTTTGACCAGCTATAGAGTGAAAATTTTTGATGGGAAAAAATGTTGAAATGTCACCTTTCAGAATGGTTTGAGAAGGTAGCTGCACACTAGAGGTCTGTGTGATACCTGGTCAAGTGCTGATCTAATCCTGGGCACCTCTGTGGTTTAGCCCTCTGGTCCAGCTACAGCCTCAAGGGGAAGGAGATCAGCGTTCCTGGCTGGATTATATTTGTGCCAAAAGTCAAGAGAAGATTTGGAGAGAGACATTGTTCAAACAGGTTTCTTCAGCCTAGGTAACCTTATGACTATAGAGATGATGGCTTTCTGTAGCTTCATAGTCATGGACATATCTCAAAGCGTGAGCCGTGTTCACGTAGCACTCTTAGCCACGCTACACTTCTCACATTGCAAATCACGGCTGGCTCTGGGACCTTTTAATGGTTTTTTTTTTTGTTCCCTCAGGCATTTGATCACCTGGCACCGTATTTCTGACTTAGCAGCAGTAATGGATTGCTGCTGCAGCTCCTGGCTTTGTAAGTGATGGTAGCCTTGGCAGTGCTTTGCCGAGGGAATTAAATCTCACCGTAGCACAAGTGACCATTTTCACTGCTGAGCAACTGACCTAAACAGCAAGATCATTACAGAAAAATATGGTTTCATTTGATTATGAATGTTCTTGCAGGCTTTTGATTACTTTACAGAATTTAAAAGAAAGTTGTGTATCTGTCATGGTGTGTTATTGCATAGTTTGAAGGGACTTGTATTAAAGACATTGTTATTTTATTCTGTAGGTGGGACAGGGATGGTCAATTATGATGGGGTTTTATGGCTGCTAAGAGAATGATTTCCTAGATGACGATGGCTTTTGCCTGCAACCACAATATATATGTTTATCATCATTACATATAGCTATTATTTCTGGAAGTAATTTATATGCAACTAGACTGTTGTCCTGGTTTTTGTTGTCCTTTTTCTCTCTCTTTCTTGCCTCCCAAGCGGAGCAGGAGAGAGAGAGCATCTGTCGTTCCACCGGATTGGGCCAATTTGGCCCAAACCACGACAACTGTCCTTAAATCTAATGAGAAATCTGTAAGAGCAAAAACCATTAAGGTGCAATACCTCCTTGTGGCAGACTGGCTTCTTTTACGCGTGGTAGTGAGACTTGAGGCTGATGAAAGCCAGCAGTGAAAGCTGCCTGTAGCACCCGCTTTCGTTGCCATTTCCTTAAACCTTATAAAGCGAATGAACATCAGTGTCGCTGTCTGCAACAGCCTGTACAGATGTCTGGCATCAGAGATGATCCGGGTTCATAATGGCAAAGCCAACGGGAACATTTTCTTTCTTGCACCAAAGAATGTGTCCAGTGGGATTGTTAAATTGTGGATAACGTGGCTTCTCCAAGTGTGCGGAGGGGAGCTAAGCCTTGCCATATCTGATAAGGCGGGTGAGTTGTCAAGCCAAGCATCGCCTTTGAGGGTAAGCCAGACACTTCAGAGATAGCTACAAGAGATAATTTCTTTACCCTTGTCCCTACAAACAGAAAGATCCAGTCTTGAAGTGAGCAACTATGAAGTAACTTGTCCATAATGGAAATTTCTTCCCAATTCTGTTAATAGCGGTTTTTCCCCTGAAGTCTGAGAGTTTATGTTCTTATTAAAAAGGAATAGACCACCTCTGGGTCTCAGCAATGCTGCGTGGCATTGCACTGCCTATATTTCAGAGGTATTGTCCTCTAACATGTTTGTTTTCTGCCCCTAAAAGTTGTTGCAGGAGGTTCTTGCTAACAAGCCCCCATATAAAAAGCAGATGAGCTATACTATAGCTTTGTGAGTGTTTGCAGCATTTGTCTTGTGGTGTGGTGTAGATCCAAGGTGCTCCTTTGAACCAGGTTTTTGCCACGTTCCTTCATGTCTTGGTGGATGTTGCCATCTCTTCTGCTTTACCAGCTTCATGTGCCAGGGTTTCCAAGATGCTCTGGGTAGCAAGCGCTTTGCTGGAGAAAACCACCTATTCTATAGCAACACCTGGGCTAAAATGCTAGCAATAACAAAAGAAAAACCAGTTTCACGAATACACAAGGGAGAGATGCAGTCAGATTAGAGCAACCTGTGGTTTTGAAATCTGTTGAAATAAAGCAAACCACATTAATATGTCAGTGTGCAAAGATAATGAATGCAAACCACAGTGGAAATTCGTGCCCTGTGTGTTCATATTTCCTCCGGTTCTGTACATTACATAACCATCTTCATCACTACCATGGCGTGTCCTTGTGCCGCTCGTACACCTTGTGCCGCTCGTACACCTTGTGCTTAGTCCTTGCAGGACCAGACGCGAGTGAGCCACAGGGAGGTGAGGACAAGGAAAGCAGCTCCCTTGCCCCCAGCCTTGTGGTCCTCACTGGGTGGCAATGTCTGTGGGCTTTGTCCAGACAATCTTCTGCATTGCCACCTGTGTTTGTTCCTGTCGGAGATGATGAGCCTGTTTTTCTCACCCGTGACACTTTTCAGAAGTGTATTAAGTTTAGTGGGAGGGACAGGGTTGGCTAATGCAGGAGGATGCTGGCACCGTGCTGGGCAGGGTGTCAGCCTTCCGTGTTTCGGTGGCAGCTGGAGCTCTTCAGCACAGCGGATCAGCTGAAGTAAAGCTGGTGGTGAGGGATTTTGGGTACACAAAGCTTGAGATCGATCTTCTTCTTTACTGTTTGAGTTCTAGTTTTAAGATGGTGGAGGTCCTTGCAAGTGCCAAATGTGTGTTGCGGTATGGTTGCGGTCTCACTGTTGAACCATCTATTTTGCAGCAGTTTGAGAGGCTCCAAGCTGTGAGAAACAGCCAGTTTTGCTAGCCTGTGTACAGGCAGAGCTGGTTTGCCAAACTCCCGAAGAGCCAAGGACTGGACGCTAGATCTCCATGGGTGCAGGGATCCTCCCAGGCAAATCAACTGGGACCTACTCCTAAATGCGGTTGGGATCAGTTCCTGTTCCTGCTGAAATCTATACCATCGTAATTCAGTTCTCACAACAACAGGCTCTAGCCCTCTTTGGGGCAGGGGCAAACTGGAAAACGTCTACTCCCGTTTTGATTGTGGTTTGAAAAAAATTAATTTTTGAGTCACTTTTCAGCCCTGAGATGTTCCTGCCCAACGGAAGGAACGTCTACTGCTTCCCGCTAAAAAGAAATAGGATTGAAACTTTTCCAGAGCATAAACTTTTAAGTTTTTCAGCCAGCTCTAGTAAACAGCTGTTTTCCCTGGATTGTGAACTGGGGGATTTCACAGAGTATGCTTTAACCAAAATTAAATCTGTACCCTTCCTAAATATATCTATATCACGCTCAGGTCTTCCTCTAGGCAGTACTTTTCTAAATTTAAATTCTTTCCTTGGATAACCTTTCACATCACTTCCTATTCAGCATAGGGTGTGTTAGTCCGTCTGGAAAATTTTGAAATATAGGATCTTGAAATAAACTTGAGTTGAAATTTACTCAGCATAGAAATGCATATTTCTAAATTTGCAGATAACAGTTACAAGAGCTGATCTAATTAACTGCTGTTCTGCAACTCTTATAGAATCTATTTTATTTGTATAACAAATGCATATCGATTGGTGACAAGCAAGTGCTAAAGCAAGTTCAATTGCATTTTATGTTGTGCGCTTAGTCAATAAGGCATAGGAAATGTATGCTTCACACTGGGATATTGCAGTGGCTATTGAAGTACTAGGATGCAGGATTACCTAATGCTACTTAGCAATCAGCATCAACAGCATCCATAACATGCCTGCTGTAATGCAGCTGCCTTAGTCACTTAGCGGGTCCTAACGAATATTTACCAGAGAATTTTTATAGTTACTCTATTACACTTCACAGGTATAATTCAAAACTGATCTATTAATAATGTATAAAATAGAAACATAAAGCTGTTTTCTGTATAAGTGTTTCACACTTCAGTTTGCTCCAATGAGTGAATTTACCTTTAAAGAACTGAAATGTAAAACTTATATGGGTCATAATTGTCAGCAGCATTATTTTTTACCATCATGTACAAAAATACACCTCTGGTTAAAAAAAAAGAAAAAGACTTAGTATATTGTTATAAAAGAAATACTTAAGCCTTCTGAAATATCCTGGCCAAGACATGCTGGAATCCCAACCCAGTGTAATCTTTTATAAATACCTCTCTACAAATGTGCCTCTTCAAGTATCCCTGAGTATATTATTTAAATCCCAGAGGAACTTTAGAAAGCGCGTGCAGGAATGGAAATCCTTTTAAATGATAGTCTTTTGTATGGGAAGCTTTCTGAAGAGGGAGGTCTGATCCTGCCGCGTTGAAAGCTGACAGGGTTTTTGCAGAAGTTGTACGAGGCACTTGATGGTAGAGAGAAAATTCCACCATCGGTATCCGGCTCTGCCCTCGGAAATGAATGCAGCTCTGTCGGCTTTCTGTGGGAAAATGGGAATGGGAAGGGGAGAGTGGGCACAGTCCCATGATGTCTCACAAGAGTGACCTGGAGGCAAATCTGGCCCTTGGTTCATGCAAGTGTAAATGCCCACTAGTGTAGCTGAAGCAAAGCAAATTTGATTTATTGCTCATAACAAGATCCTGCAGGACCAGATCCTGAAAATACTTAGGTCTAGCTTTGACGTGAGCAGCCCCTTTGATTTCACACAAATTTGGGGATGTAACATTAAACGAGTGTATTTAAGCATTTTTTTTTCAGTTCTTGCTGCAAGTTCTTTCCTTCAGCCACTACTGCCACTGGTGGAGTTTATCATTTGGATATTACTAGAGATATGATCTCCTTAAGATTTAAGTTTTATGGCCATGTTAATTGAATTAAAAGATTAATATACAGTGCAAGGGACCAAGGACATAGGCGATTAATCCTGAGAAATAAAACATGGTTGAATCACATAGAAGCACTATAGGGCAAAAAAAACCCCCAGCACTGAAGGACCTTTGACAAGAAAGGTTGTTTTTTCCCCCGACAACCCTGTCAGCTATGGCTGTCAACAATAAAAAGAAGAAAACAAATAAATTGGAGGCCGTGTGTAAGTCATAGGACCAGAATATAAATACACATGACATGGAAAGGAGTAAATAATACTGACGCTTTCTTTAGAAATGTTCTCAGGCAATACTTCCTATTCATGTCCTACTGAAATGACATGAAATAAAACTTTATGGGAAAAAGTGGTATTAATCACACAGGTTCTTGAGGGACATGACTATCCATGTGTTGAGAGGCACTCTTCCTTTACAGGGCTGCAGCCTAGTACCTTGCACCAACAATGCAGATATAAAGAAAAGTTTGGCATTTTATTTATCAGATCATAAAAGAAATGTGTTTAACCGTTGCTGCCTAAAAGGACAGTAATGCATTTTTCACTGCAGGTCAAGCAGTTCCCCAGGGAGCTGGAAATCTGGATGTGAACAGCAGTGCCACTGAGTGGAGCGAGCAGCGGGGGAACGGGGCAAAAAAGGAGCCCTGCCCTCCTGCAGGCATCTCCATGGTGTAGTCCCACCTCTGAGCAAAGGCAACTCGCATCCGAGTCTGGCCTGAGAAGGCAAATCCCACTGCTTTGGGAAAGCAGAAACCCTCAAATTAATAAGAAGCCTTCAAAACCCCCAAAGTAAAATGAAGTGGGAAAAAATTACAGATTCTCGCCGTAGTCACTGGGAATTTCGTAGCTATCATTTATAATCAGGATGCTCCTAGCAAGGAGGCCAAGGCATGTTCATGGGGCCAAGGCCCCATGTGAAGACAAGCCTTAGCACCTCTGAAAGCACGCTGGCTGCTCTCAGCTAAGGTGCCCACTAAGGCTCGTCACACCTGGGCCTTTTTTAAAGGCGTGATATGAAGTGGCATTTAAAAAAACGCATGCATGCCATTGACTCACCTGTTTTTCCAAGGCGACTCAAACACACACGGCTTCCTCCAAGTGTAGCTCCAGCCGCCGACACCACCCTCTCCCTCTGTGGGTGCAGTCAGGACTCCTCTCATTCCCTGATCCGGCCCCAGCAGCCCCACAGCAGCACAGGGAGCCCCCAGCGGGTGCCTGGGACCCGGCTCCTCTCGTCCAGGCAGGGGCGAAGCTGCCAAAAAGCAGCAGTCCTATTGCAGAGCTGCAGCTCCTGTGTCCTCCTGTGAGGTCTGCTCGCTGTTCCTCCAAAAACATGGGAGAGGAAGGCACTTGACTGGGGTGCTTAGCACCATGGGGGGACCCAGAAAACACCGCTTAAAAAAGGAAATCGTATTTATTGGGCTAGCTCCTCAGAGCAGGGTCTTCCCTCCTTACATCGCTGCAAAATGCCTACCAGTGAATATCTGCTCCTGCAAATAAATCTCAGTCTTCAGAATTAATAATATAGACAGCTAAATGAATAATAAAGTGCATAAATACTTTTCCATTACTGTTAACCTTCAGCAATTACTGCCACAGGGCTAAAATGCAGTCTCAGATTGCAGAGGAGATGTCTTCTTTGGTAAGGTGTTCACTCTAGGAGAGGTTGAAAGCCTCTGCTATAAACTGTGCTACTTCTTACCCTGCTGCAGCTATGGTTCTGATTTACAACCTGCACTGGTGACATAAAACCCCTGCCAGCACCCAGGGGTACATAGGATGGTGCTCTTTGGGCTTGCAAGCCCAACTTCATAAGCCCTCTGCTCCTTTTTCATAGTTAGTTACGTGAACAAAAACTTGAAACACATCCTACAGGCTATTGCTGGGCTGCGTCTTTGTAGGTCTGATTCAAAAAGTCCCTCTGAGTTTAGTTTTTTTATGCCTCAATGTCTGTAAATTGAAGGTTAAAGCTCTTCCCTCCTCACAAGTGCATCCACATATACGAGGCTTTTACACGCGTGGCTGTAGCCCCTACTCTAACGACTTCCCTTACACAGTGCTCCTTGAGTTACGGTCCTGCTAACACAGAAAAGTGTTTTGGCTTGAAAAAAATCTCTTTTAATGTTTTTTTTGTTGTGGTTTTTTTTTAACTTTGACACATTTTACATCTCTTCCCTTGCAGGTCTGTGTGGTGTCCTTAGTGGGACTTGTTATGCTTTGTATTTCATACCAACCTGACGAGAAGACATGTGTGCAGTTCACGGTAAAGGTACATTGACTTTTTTAAATTTCTTTTTCTTCTCATGTTGTTAAATATAATCAGAAAAGTTGATACTGGGGATATTTTTAAGACCACATGAAAAGAAGTGAAAATGCACCTGAAATGCAAGAATGGTTTTCTGGTATTTTCCAGGCAGCTAAGGAAGAAACTGTAGCCTATAAAGGGGAAACTCTAATAACAAACATTTCAGATCAGAACAAGATACCATTTTATTTGCCATGTTTTAAGAATATCAAAGAGATTCAGATCAACAAAGCTGAAATAATTTGGGAACTGTTCAGTAAAAGACTGAGGGTTACTGATTAAGTAAGAGATGTTCATAGAAAGCTGGGTAAGAAGTAAGGTGGCATAAAATGCATCCACTTAAATCAAGTTTTAATTTTTAATGTGATCTGAGAAGCATCTCAGCATCTTCCCAGCAGTTTCACTCCTCACCATGAAATAAGAAACTGCACGGGCACGGGCAAATTAAAAAGGGTGGCTGGAAATCTCCACCTGCCCACCTTTACAGTCAGGGAGAGGCAAGCTGTACCTGAGCACCAGCAGCCACGTCTCAGCACACAGTGCCTTGTGTCAGGGTCGGGCATTAGCGAACATGGGAAAGCATTAGGAAACCATGGGGACACGCATTCTTCCACGAAGCAAATTCCCATCCAAGCATTGCACGAGAGGCACAGAAACCATGCACTATGCCCTGCCTCGGTCCCCAAAGCTGTGCTTCGTTGACACTGGTAAATGACTAGAAAAGAAAGGCTGAGAACGCTTTGTTCCAGATGGGGCATTTTTAACACCATTTTTCTGGGCTGTTTTCCCTTATTATTGTAATTTTCAGGGCTCTTAATATTTTGCAGACACATAATAACCAAGAAAAATACCAACGCAAGCAACACAAAATAACAGTGATTATTAACTGAGAAAGGCAGAAGGAAATCAAATGCAAGGAGCAGCTTTTTGAAACCTGGCATTCATCCTCCCTTAGAAATTAGACCCCGGTGTGTCTTTTGTGCATCTCTCAAGCTTCTCTCGTACTTACAAAAAGAAAGGGAGAAGAAGAACAATTGTTTCTGCCCTTGATTGCCTTTACATTTTCGCCCTGTCACCTTTACACCCGCAAGTAAGGGTTACGGCTGCCCAGGGAGCTGCTGGGCTGGGTGGGAGCTGCCACGCCAGGCTTTTTATTGCTTGCCCTGCAGCATTAAATTGAACTTGGCATCCAAGCAGGAAGGGAGTCATCCCTCGTGGCGGCAACGGCACGTCGGGCTGGGCAGCTCCGATGTCTCTGCCACCCTTAGCAACACTACCCGCCCTGACAGTGAGGAACGGGAGCCATTGCTCCTGCAAGAAAATAGACGTATTTAAAGCGCTCCCCAGGCACTGTAAAATGGGTTATTCCCCATCACCTGACAGAATTAGAGCTAAAGTCTCCCTTGAAGGACTTTGGGTTCAGTCAATAGCCCATGGACTGTTGCCTACCCAAAGAACCCTCTTCCCCAAAATCCACCTTCCCGGCATTTCCTATTGCAGCATGCCACAAAACTTTATCATTCCCAGGCTGTTCACCTCTCCTGTCCCACGTCCCCACTAGGATCTCACAGTTATCCCACAGTGCCTCCCCTCCTCACTGCCTGTCCAGATGAACAGCTTCTGGCTGCAGGGCACATACCTATTTTAAACAAAGTAGGAGCTAAAAGTCTCCTCCAGGGCTTGGTCACATGGGACTCATCTAAATCTCCAGTATCACTTCTCAGATCTTCAAATGTCAGATAAAGTCCGTCTCTGAACAAAAAAATTAACATTAGCTATTCGGCGACAAGGCTGAGGATGCAAAATTAGAGTCATGAGACAAAGCCGAGCAACTTGGGTCATTCTCTTCTCCTTGGGGCCCTGATGCTTTGTCCAGCACCGTGGTTGGGTTCAGCCCTATCTGCCCTGACTGTCCTCCCCGGGGACCTGCTTCCCAGCCCAGGCCCTGCCCTCACGCTGGTGGCTGGTGCCCACTGAGGCTGCTGAGCATCACCCTACAAGAAAATCTTGGCCTGGCTTCCCTGCAGTGCAGTAAGCACCCAGGGATTCCTTGCATAGCCCAAGGGTCGCTTTGGGAGGAGGATCACACACACAGAGAGGCCTGGGGGATTTCAGTCAACTCCCGAGGTGACCCTATCACCACTGCGAGTGACTCCCTCTTGGTGGGAAATAGGAGGAGACCTGTGCAGCTCTCTGTGTCTTCCTCCCTCTCGACAGCTGCTTCTTTCATTTCACACTTGCATGAGCCCTGGATCCTGTTAGAAAAGGAGGTGTTAGAACCGCTTTCAGCAGAAGTCCCTTCCTGAGACTACCGCAGGTATCTGCAGCACCCTGTGTGTCCATGAGAAAGGGAGACCACCACCTCTGGGAGGGTGGCTTTGCCCTTCAGGGGGACGATGGCAAGTCCCAGACTGAATTTCTGCCCCTCCCCATCTCTGTGTCCGCAGGAAGCATGCTCTGTAGTACAGCAAAGCGGCATGTTACGTGTCTAGTGAAAAGGGGAGATCCTCTCCTTTGTCACAAAAAAAGGGAAAAGAAAAGACCACATAGGAAAATCCTGAGTTCTCCTGTGGACTTCCTGGGCTATCTGCTAATATTTGACAGATCACTGTGGTGCTGATCACGGCACCTCCCACGGTAGCGTGACACCCTCTACTCCTTCCCACCCAGCCCCAGCAGCCCACGCCGTGACACACGCCACAGTTCCTGTTCCCTGCACGGGCTCGCAACTGAGCCACCACCACCTTCAAAAGGGGTCCACTGGAACCACATCTGCAAACCCTTCTGGTTTCACCTCTGGTAACTATGGGAAAGCTTTCCCATGAGGAACTCGATCCATCTTAAGTTATTTATTTTCTTTTTGGCATGGAGCAAAACTATTGACAGTAAATATTGCTAAAATGTTTCTTCCTTGTATGAGGAACCCGAAGGAGGATGAGCTGCCGTGCTCTGACCTCATCGTATGCTGTCTCTCCCCGCTTCCCGTTTCTCCTTCTATTTAAACAGCAATCGCAGCGCCTATCTCTCCGAGGCTGCTAAAAAACAGTTTTCCAGTGGCAAGTTCTGGTTCCTGGGCAGAGCTCACTACACGGTTGTATTTGCGATGTTGAAGTTGCCTCCAGGTCTGGCAATGTGATTTGTCTGCTGATGGGATCTCAGCACTTGCTGTCTTGTCCTCCCTCACAGTCGGTATTTGCATTTGCCTCACCTTTGATATTTGGAAATGCGTTCACTTTCAGTGGCTCACAGAGAGATTCCTCTGCAAACATCTTGTGAGAATAATAAGCCATTTGGAAATTGCCCTATGTCCCCACGCATCTCTGTTTGCCTCTGAGGATTGCTGTAATAGCTGCCTGTGTATTCGGTACGTTTCAAAGGAAGATTTCCTTCCCTTTAGGTACACAACGGGCAAATTCTTGCTTACAGTACCTGGAGTGTAGCTTAGGCTGTGGATTTCATGCTCTTTTGTCCTGACTTTGGATAGAAATTGGCAGCTAAATAAAATACCTGCCAGGGAGAATCAGGCACATCGCGTAGTCTTGGCTTAATATCTCATTTATTAGGGAGACCTGATTCTGTCTCCTGCTGGTCTGAATCCAGGGACTTCCAACCAGTACACTAGGACTTCTACATTGCAGAACAACTTTCATCCCTCAGAGAAGAGGAACGGTCATCAATGTTTGTCCATTTTCCATTTTCCCCATCAAACACATCTGCACCATGTTTTAAAGTAATGACATCGGCTTATGAATTACCACATCTTTGTTTGGAGGGGGTCTATCAGTCAGCACCGCTCCATTTTCTGCACACTTTATATGAGGAGGTGTCCCCATTTTCCAACTTCACCTTTCCCATGGACCTTTACCTTGAAAGCTGTGGGGGTAAAGTAATTGCATTTACTAAGAGCCACCCTCATTTTGAAGCCGCCCTTGGTTTAAGGCTGCAGGGGAAGTCATTAAATTTAATAGTAGCCAAGTCTTGGAAACTAAGATCTTGCTGTAAGAATTCGGTGATACGGGGGAGAAAATATATATAGTGCTTTAAGATCTGCAATAAGCCCAAATATTTTTTTTCAAGCTGGCAACTGAATAGGAAGATTGATTCATGCTGTAGATACAAGACAAATACACCAGGAGTGTGAATTTTATCAAGACGTGCATACTTGGAGTTTCAAGGTCATAAAAATGCTTTTATATTGATAGTTTGCTTGCGGTATTGAGGTTAAGCGAGAGAGAGAGAGAAAGAGAGAAGCTGCTGTTTAAAATAACAGATTCCCAACCATGCCATGTGTCTGACAGATAAGATGCCAAGAAAAATAAATGTTTTTACAGTGCTGAACAGAACCAAAAATGCTATTTTGGCCAAACACAGAATATGACTTTAATATACATTCACACATATTTGGTATGCAGCACAGCAACTGCCAGTTCCAGCTATCAAAAGCAAGGGAAGACCATATGCTCTGGTATCCAAAGGTCTCAGGTGCAACCCGGAGCGACAAAGGCTCCGAGTTGCTGCCGGATTCCATGTGTTTGTGGGGGTGGATTCTGCACAGCTACCCTCGATAAAAGCCACCCTATTTTAAAGCTGCCACTGGTGCAAGAAGTAGGGGGGGGGTGACAAACAGACCCTTGTCCTTCTCATGCCATAGCAGGGGCAGCACTGGGAAGTGAAAGGCACTCACTGCTCTTTCACGCCTTTGAATGACTTCTCCTTCACATTTATGGGGCAAGTTTTGGAAGGGGACGGAGCACAGCACGCACTTTCTCGTGGAGGTTTACATTCCTGCTCTGCAGAACGACCTGGGAAGCAAGAGCAGGCTTGGCTGCATTCACAGGGCCACAAGCAGGGAGATCAGCCACCTCCCTGCCCGATTTGCAAGTATAAATCAGATTTGTTTGGGCATGCAAACCAAGAGCCGGGAATAACACCTGAGCGAAGTTTCAAAAACACCTACTTCTCAGCACAGCCTGGGATAAGATAGCAGCCCAAGCCTCAGTCTGCTCAGCTCTGCTTCAAGGCAACTGCACTAATTTATCTCAGCTGACAACTCTAAGTCTAGCCAATGCAGGTACAACGGGAGAGGAAGACGCTCCCTCCCTCTCTATAAAGCTGTACAGAGACACAGATGTCTTGGTGCTTTTATCAGGTCTCAAAATTGCAAGGCAATACTCGTATAAAATATGCAAGGCAGAATTACTAGTTCTCAAGATGACCTGCTGAACTTTGCCTTGCCGGGGAGTTACAGCTGTCTTGCAGTTTTCAAAGCACACAATGTCCAGATAGTCCATTGAATGCATGCATTCCCTGTGAAGTCCATGTGCATGCATTCGTTCTGTGTTCCTCATTCTCTGTGTAGCTGCAAAAAGTCTTTTTCTTTTTTTTTTCTTTTTCCGTTTTTTTTTTTTAATTTCTTTCAGCTGATGTATTTTCTCCTGAGTGCCCTGGGTCTGGTTGCCTGTGTTTTGGCAGTGGCTTTTGCTGCGCACCATTATTTGCAGATGACAAAATTCACCTGCGATACCATCCTCGAGTCCTGCCAGTGCAAACTGGACACTGCAGACCCCCTCAGTAGGACCTTCGTCTACCAGGACGCAGCTGATTGCGGCAGCCTCACCAGCATGCTCAACCTGTACTTACTTCTGCAGATGGTTCTCAACCTGATCGCAGCCCTGGTGTGTCTGTCGGCATGCTTCGTGATGTGGAAACACAGATACCAGGTCTTTTATGTGGGCGTTCGGTTCTACCCTTTAACTGCTACTGAGGGCCAGCAACAGAAAGTGTAGGGTCTGGGCTGGCGGGGGGTTGTAGCCAGGGAACAGAAAATGTCAGCATACTGCCATCGTAGACACCACGGATGGATGAGTGTTTAGAAGGTTTTTGACAAGGAAAAACATTCACACAGTTTTAACGAATATCTTTTGGAATAATTTTAAGAGCATTTCATATGGCTGCTCTTGCAAAACATCTCTTGTGAGGCTATCTAGAGGTCACAAAGTCCTAAAGATGCAGCTGTAAAAATACTCACCAAAGAGGTTCTTTAATAGCCATAGACAAAATGAGAGCTTAAAAAAATCATTGGGAACTCATCTGCAGGGCTACAGCCGTTAAGAAATAGGGTTCATTTCCCTCGCTGGTAGATATCTGTTCTTGCCTTCAGAGAAGCTATGCCGATTTCTACCAGATAAGGATCTGGTCCAAACTGCTTAATTATAATTATGCTGATCATGCTTAGGTAATATATTGTCTCTCGGATGCTCTGGGTATAATCCATGCTAACCTGATGGGATTTACCATACGGAAAGTAATAAGGGAGGTCAAGACCTCTTCAAATGCAGGCTGAGACCAACAGCAAAGTGAATATATTGATGACTGCCATATAAAATCTACATATACCTAAAAATATACTTTTCAGAGTGACTAATGATATAGGTTACCCAATCCAATTATTAATAAACAACAATATGAGTGAATTGACTAACGGTGATTCGGTGGGCCCTGCTTGAGACCCCAGACAGATTTTTGAAGCATGAGTGCTCAGCAATCTGTGAGAATAGATCAATTTAAGAAACCTCGAGTTGCACTCCTGAAGTGGAGGACCCTAAATCACTAGTCACATTGAAAACTGTGTTGACATTGCTGTAATTGCAGGCTCCCAAACCCGGCGTCTAGCCAGTTCCACCAATTATACTCCAAGCACAAAAGGCCAAATGCGTTTTTGGTGTAACTCCTCTGAAGACAATCAGCCTTACACACCAGCAGTGGAGTTGGGCCAACAGCCCTGAAAGATATATCCCTGCAACAATGAATGTTTTTAAAATGGGGTGGAGGGAGGGAAGCAAGAAGAGACTGCCAGTCTCCCAAAGACATCGTTTATAATAATGAGGGCAAGAGAATAACGATTTCTTAATAAGCAGCAGAGAATAACAAACCACATTCAAACAGTGCTTTTTCACCCCAAAGGTGTGGCTCTGGAAGTGCTTTATGTCTTATTAGCCTTATACCAAGACAAGTATGTTGGTTTGTCCCTCAAACTGTCATTTCCACGTGCACAGCGTGGACTTCTAAATGTAGGAGCAATTCTGAGTCGGCAGCACTTTGCACTGCCTGCAAGGGCAAGGCAGCTGGTGCTCACACCCTGCAATGACTAGGGATTTCCCGATCCCGCCCAGAGCAAGGGTGGTTCTGAGGTGGGGTGGAGCAATCACATGCCAGAAAAACTGTGCCACAATCATTAGCAAGGAGGAAGCGAATAACATTTGTATAAGGCTTCAAAGAAGCAAAAACTTTCTTTTTCTGCAGCAAAAACCCAGTCTGGCAAAAGTTAGTTGTCTAAGTAGCTCTGATGCTACCCAGAACCTGTCTTCCATATGGTGATCACACATCATCCCAGGGCTAGACCAGCATACCTCCAGGGTCAGAAGATCATAGTTAATTCTCCCGTGGTCCACCTAGAATACTGCTCCGTGTACGTGCTTGAGTTTTTGTCATGGAAAGTGCTTCTAGAGTAGACGTAGCGTCACCAAGGTGCTCTCTGCCAAGCTGCAAAGTGAGGAACTTCAGAAAATGCAGGTCTTAGAGACCAGTTTCCAAATGGCCTTTTTCATGCACCTAAAAATAACAGTCACTAGTAAGCGTGGCTGCGGGGCACATTCGCAAGGGTGCTTGTTCACTTGCCCACGTGTCTCCACCCACCCGAAGTCCTGAGCCTGGCTCCCGGGTGCGCTTGGAGCGAGCTGAGACAGCGGTGGAGTGTGCGGGTGGGTCGGCCGTGTGAGACCTGGCTGCTGGCATGAGGGGGCCATCCATGCGGTGGCCGGAACCAGCCCATCTCCCTCAGGTCTTCCAGAACACGCTGCAAGCCGTGCTTGCAGACCAGTGCCAGGGCCAGCCTCCCATACGAGATGGATATGCAGGGGTGTCTCTCACCTGCGGCTTGTACTCAGACACTGCTTTGCCTCCCCATCCCTCGCATGGCTCCAGCTGTGCTCTCTGTGGAAGCGTAGGGCAGAGGATATACCTGCCTCCCACCTACATGACCCTCGCTGCGCCCAAAATATGGGCTCTCCTCTCCACAAAGAAGATAACAAGAAATGGGAGAGGGACCAGGGGAGGCTGAACAACAGATGAGCTTTGGGGCTCCTGCCCTCGCCACCAGGCACTGTGTCCCAACTGCTGGCGAAGCAAGAGGAAGGCTCTGCTGGCAGAGCAGGGCATGCTTCCCACCCTGCCCCTTTCCCAAATTTGCTGTCGTTCAGAAGATAACTTGGTCTGCAGCGCTCTAGCTTAGGCTGTGCTGCGTGTGGGCTGGCAGCAGCAAGCTGGTGCAGGAGAGCGCTGGTTGGCCCCGGCTGAGCGACGTTTCCACCAGAGCTGGGCTTTTGTCTCCTTAATCCTTTGACCTCCATCTCACCCCCATGTTTTCGCTCCCTGTCTCCCATCACCTCCTAGGCGCTGGCCTCCCAGAGGCCAGCCCCTGTTAGATGGGGCTGGGGTCACGTTGTCTGGCCTCTACCTACTCACCTCTGGGCTTAAATTTACTGGGACTCCTCTAGAGCACGAAAGACGCAGAGGTGATGATGCCAGGGTCACTGCAAATGCCTTCAGTGCAGTGACAGGGAAGAGAAGGGTGATCTGGATAAGAGAGCCTGCGCTGCCTAGCAAGCTGTGTACCTCCATAAATTCTTTACTCTGAGGGCGATGAGGCACTGGAACAGGTTGCCCAGAGAAGCTGTGGATGCCCCATTCCTGGAAGTGTTCAAGGCCAGGTTGGATGGGGCTTGGAGCAACCTGGTCTAGTGGGAGGTGTCCCTGCCCATGGCAGCAGGGTTGGAACTAGATGATCTTCAAGGTCCTCTCCAACTCCAACCATTCTATGATTCTACAATTCTATAAAAGCACACCTTCCGCGGCCGAGTTTGGTTCACTAATCAGCGCATTGCAGCTTAACCCTTTGCTCTGGAAGAAAGCAATATTCATCATCTATTCTGTTGGTGTTTTAATGCTTAATGAATAAATATGGGGCATTTTGATCTAGCAAAGCCTAACTTCTGTATTTCCTCTTTATATATCTCAAGAGCATAAAATCAAAACAGGAGAGACAGAGAAATGGACACGGTAGCGTTTGGAACCAGTTTCCCCCTGGGTATGGTTTTACAACATGGTTTTTGCTCAGATCAAGAATTTTGAAAAGTCCTAATTAAAGAATTTTCACCTACCACAGCACATCAGGCAGCTCCCAGCCGTTTCCTGGTGTCAGAGTCCACACGGACTGCACTAGGAGAAAGAATGGGACTAAAAGGCTCAGAAAGGACAGAGGTGCTGAAGAAAATAACTTTTTTTTTTTTTTTTAAGTCCTGGAAATTTATTTTCTGGGTGAATTCTGCAGAAAGGGGTAGGATTAAACCGCTATGGACACACAGAAATTGCGAAGGGCTCAATGTAATTTACTCTCACAAACCCAGGTGTGATTCTCATTTGCACCCTGGCCACTTTACACTGTTTTCACAGTGTAAAGGGGTTGTAAAGATGGCATCAATCATTTTTACACCTACTTTATGGCCATTTTACACAGCTAAAAGGACCCTTTGTGTAAATGAGAACTCAAGCCCTAGAGAATTTAATAGAGAGGAGATCCTTTCTATAGACTGCACTAGACCCTCTAATAGGGTCTATTACTGGGGTATAACTCTCCGCTGGATTTTATAGCGCGGCTTAAAGATCATCAGTCTCAATTAAATTCAGTTCTGCAAAACTTTTCCAAAGGCTGTAACCGACCCTCCCCTGGTGACATGACTGCGAGCTCAGGCAGGCAGTGATGGTGTTGCATGGATTTTTGTTTTTAAAAGGAGAAGCACCAGCCACCACTTTCCTCTGGCTCTGAGGCACGTTGATGTTGTGCTATGCAAATACCGGAGCGACAGTAACGGCAGCGAAAAGGGAACCGAGACGCGGCGCCTTACATGGAGCCAAAATGTCACATTCTCAACCCAACCCAGCGCTGAGGTGGCACCCGCTCCCGAGGGTGGTGGTGGTGGGGGCTGCACTTTGCGCCCCTCTCCCTCCCCTGCTGCCGCTGGAAGGACAGGGGCCAGTGGGCGACGGGGAAGCGCTGCTGCCGGGTCCCAGCCCTGTGCCGGGGTTGCCACCAGCCCACTCCTCCTGCCACTGCCTTTACGTGACGGCCATCTGTGCCTTGCCGACCCGGCTGGCTCTGCGTGGGCACCGTTTGGAGCTTTGCCTAAAAAACAGCTCTGCGCAAGAGCACTGGAAACTGTAATCAACTCACAGGACTACTTTTTTTTCCCCCCCTTTTTTTTTTTTTTTTTTTTTATGCTGCCAGCCAGCGCGATATTTGCTTTTGGGGGCCTTTCGAAACAGAAAGCACGCTGCTAGCGTGTGAGAGAAGCCGCAGTTCAGGTCCTCTATATTTAGAAAGCCAGGATGTCATACCTCCCCTTGAAATTTTCATAGTCCCCTGCACCCCACCCACCCACACACGTACACATGCTTGCGTCTGGAAAATGTTTTTCGGTCTTAGCAAAAGGGTGTTGGCTTAGGGGGATTCAAGGGAAGTGCAGAGGAACAACAGCAGCTCAGTCCCCAGCCTGAAGCTCAAAGCCTCCTTAAGGCACCGGGCGGCACGGCAAGCAGTGAGGACCCACCGCTCTTGGCCAGCTGGGCTCAGGCGGCTGAAGGCGACGATCTCTCCCCTTGATGGCTTGTAACATAAATCCCAAGGCAGGGCCAAGTTTTTCTGAGATGTATGGAAGTCCTGTGCCGTGCCACGTCAGGCAGTGCTGTACCCTCAGCCGACAACGCCTTCCTGAGCTCAGTTGGTGGTGGCCGCGCTCAGACTGTAGCACCTGCAGCAAGGGCTCCAAGAAGATCCATTTTGGTGCTAGCTCATCTCAGGTCTCTGCAATTCCTCCCCCAGGGATTTTTGCTTTCTGCTCTGCTGCTGCCTCCTGTAATCACTAATCAGTAGCATTTGTCCTCTGCTAAATTGGCTCTGTAGTCAAATATTATAAACGGTGATTGCATCTACAGAGACCGAGGTACATTTTTCTTGTGGTCTTGGTACCTGATTTCCATGCCTTTGTCCAAGCAAACAGTTGAAAGACTCATCTAAACTTCAAACTTGTTGAGGGGGGCTGGGAATTTCTTTTTTCTTTTTTCTTTTTTTTTTTTTTAATAAGAAGGTAAGGGCAATGCGTATTTCGTTTGTTACCATAATGCTTTCCCACTCCACAAAGCCATCTTTGCATTAGAGCGTAGCCATTAAGGCCCGCTTACAGTGACTGACTGCAGAGACAGCGTGGAGCTGAGACCCACCAAAGCCCACAAATGACTCCCCGCTTCACTCGGGTGCACCCAGCTATTCCTGCCTGGCACAGGCGTCTGAGGGCCAGCCACCGAACGCAAGCAGGAGCCCAGCCTGAGCCGGGAGAATAATCTGCAGAGGGTGGTTTGAATACACGCCTTTCCTTCAGCCAGATACCATATGAATGACAAGCGCTGGGGCTGACCTCAAGTTACAGGAGATATAGAGAGTGACACCGATTAAGGCAGCCCTCCACGATAAGAGCCCTGATTGTCCTGGAAATGAGATATTTGAGTAAGGCAGGTTTTTAATCCCATTTCACTCTCTGTGGCTGTGTAAAGAGAGCCCTGTTTTTAAATGGCCCAAAGCTGAGTGGGGAGGGATTGCTTCTTATTTCAGTGTGAGATTTCTCTTTCACCAAATCTATGACAAGAGGACACCTTTGTCTGATCTGTCCTCCATCGGGCTGGCTGGGAGCATCACTGCTGGAGCTGGAGCAACAAGCATGCAGAGGGGTGTGGAAGTCATCCTCATGTCTTTTTTGGGCCATCTTCTTCCAGCCTCACAGCTGCCAGTGCTGGCACAGGGAGGGCAGGGACAACTGCTGGCCCAGATCTGTAATGTGCCCAAGTCAACCAAGCACTGCAGCTATCCCCATTTATACTGATTATACTGGTCACCAGAGATGTGGTGAGATAGTTTAGGGAACTGTCAAGATGAAAATACAGAAAACAGACATTTACACTTTCCCTTCCACGTTGCGAGTCCAAGCAGGCGAGCGGCACACACGCGAGGGGAACCAAGGGGAGCTGACGGAAAAGCGAAAGCCTCCCGTCCCGTTTCACTGCCCGAGCCTGCCAACGTGCTGGGAAACAGTGCAACAGTACAGAAAGCAAACCACCATAAATCAGGCACTCTAAACGCTTTGGGTTTTCATGATCCAAGGTGTTGTTAGGTCAGGAACCTGAAAAAGAGTATGGGCTCTTCCCTGCTGGTCTGAGTCTCCCAAAGACCAGAGCGCTGCACCAGATGGGGACCCAGCCAGCCAGGTTTTGTGCTGATAGACTTTGCTGTCGCCACAGGCATTAAATTTTGTAACCTAACTGGGCTGGGGTGATGGGGAAGGGCAGTTTACAGGCTGCGCTCATATATCCGTATATATTCTGTTGAGGCTACTGTTTCCAGATTCAGCATTTTTTCTTGCGTACAAAAGGAAATGCTAGGATCTTGGCTTGCAAAAGTCTGCGCTTCTGACTTAACAGGAGTTGCATCTCCACTTTATTTCTAATAAAACTTTTCTCACTTACTCCACCCAGGTTTCAGTGTTTCTCTTGCTTCTGCATTTTCCAAAGTGGCGGGACTTTTCCTTGCGCATCCCCCACCAGCCCTGGAAAAGGCACAGGCTCTGGGGGCTGCGTGTGAGCAGCCCCTGCCTAACCAGGGCAGAGGAGGCACGATTTGCAAACTGGCTCAAGAGGCTTCTGCTGAGTTCTCCTCCAAACGTTCTCCAGTCACTGACTATGCTGTTGTTTGTAGCAAATTGTCGAAAAATTACAGAGCACCAGTGCTTGAAAATCAGACAGGCTAACTGCCTGATAATAGGCAACAAGTGGATTTCACTAGCTGAAGTGGTATGTGTGGCTACCACGCAGTGGGAAGAGGCAGGCCCTGCCACCACCGAAGTCCCTGGAAATTTCACCGGAATAAGGAAAAATTTAGGACCTGTGGGCAGCCACTGGGGACCTGGCTGTGCTTGGGAGCTGTCGCACCAAGCAACAGGAGGCCTTATAGCGGCACTTCTGTAATTAAAGGGGGCCTACAGCAAAGATGGGGAGGGACTCTCTATCAGCGAGTGTAGCGATAGGATGAGGAGTAACAGTTTTAAACTGAAAGAGGGTAGATTTAGATTAGATATCAGGAAGAAATTATTTACTGTGAGGATGGTGAGACACTGGAACACGTTGCCCAGGGAAGCTGTGGAGGCCCCATCCCTGGAAGTGTTCAAGGCCAGGTTGGATGAGGCTTTGAGCAACCTGGTCTAGTGGAAGGTGTCCTTGCCTATGGCAGGGGGGTTGGAACTGGATGATCTTTAAGGTCCCTCCCAACTCTAACCATTGTATGATTGTATGATTCTGTGATAAGGGGGGCTGCTGCCCTGGCCAGATCCCATGAGCATTGCAGGATCGCTGTCATCGAGGCTGGCCCACCTCCCCTAGGAGGACCCAGTTTGAAGAGGTCTGCAGACAACAACATGCCATACAGACCCATGGGTGAACCCATGCCCTTCGAGCATGGATGGCAAGGCTCTGTTAGGACAGCTGTATGTGTGCCCAATTTGGCATGTACACACATATGCCCTTGCAGAGAGGGAGGTGGGGAGGCACTACATACCATGAAGTCTACGTGTAGATGTACATAGAACTACACCAAAAACTGCTGTGGATGGGAAAGCCACAGCTTTATGTAGGTGCATGACCATGTGTGAGTGCAAAAAAGGCCTGTATCATGGCAGGGCTTGACCTGAGCAGCCGTGTGTCAGAATACAAAGCCCAGTGGCACGCTCTATTTAACGCTCCCCTCCTCCTGGATTTATTGCAATATCCCATATTTCCAAACAGCTTCGAAGCCTTGTCTGCTCTTTAAAGCAGCCTGCCAGGGTTGCATCCCCTCCCTCACCTCCTCTCTCAAGCACGGGAACGACATCCGCTCTGGCAGGGGCTCGGTGTGAGGCTTGCTCCGCTCCTCACCTCTGCACATCTTCGGGGCCACAAATCCTCACCCCCAGGAGGAAAAAAGCAGGTAAAATAGAAGAGGAATAAAGATTTGTTTGATTTGTCTTTGTCTGAGCATGGCACATCTTCCTGTAAGGTTTTTCCCACTAAAAGGAACATGTTGATTGGGGCTGGTTTGGAGTTTGATGGGGTTTTTTCTTTTGGTGGCTGTAAGGACCTGATCCAATGCCACTGAAATGGATGAAGAACTTTGTGCTCAGTTCAGTGGCCTTGGATCAGCCCATGTAGGAAATTCAGTCTCACTTGCTTTTAGTTGTGGGCTAACTAATATTTCCCATGCTTAATAGAAAGCATCATTAGTCCTGCTGCATCACACTAGAGGCAACACTAGCTATTAAAGAAAGTGGGTTGATTAAGAGACAGCCTTGAAGACTAAAAATAATGAGGGAAATAAGATTCAATGCCATATGAAAGCAAACATGCAGTCAGTTGTTATCACAAAGCTTTTCACGTGATGGTCTGTGCCCTGCTCTCACCCAAAGCATGTTTGTTTTGGAAGATCTTAAATAGTACAGCCTTGCATATTGGCAGCAATATGCGTGGACCGATTCAAGAGCTCAGGGCTGACCCAAAGCCAATAGAAGTCAATGCGTTGACTTCCCCGAGCATGCCCCATAGGAATCACTCTGTGTTTGGAAAGATATGTTGCAGTTAAATACATTGGTCTGGGCTATATATAAATTAGCTCTTACAGTACTTGCTTAGGGAAAATGTACTGACATTGTCACTGTCAAATCCGCACGGAGACAAGCAAAAATATGGGGGTTGTAGGTAATAGGTATAACACAAAATAAAAATAAAGTGGCTGAAGAAGAACTCGAGCAGTCAAGGGGAAATGCACCCAGTTCGAATTAACTCCCTTGGCCCAGACAAATTTCACAGCGTGTGCTGTGATTTGAAGCGGAAGAGAAGAAGGATGACAGGAACTCAGCATCTCACTTTTTCACAAGCCTCAAAAACATCGCAGACTATGTGAGAAGAAAAAATACATGGCTTTAGTCCTGTCTGGAAACATGTGGCACAAACTGGGGCAGAGGAGATTAAACTTGGCTTCACCCCACCTTTCTCCTCTCTTTTCATTCCCCTGCTCTTTGCTAGCATTATCTGGGTTGCTCGGTCCTCAGCAAACATCCAAGTAGCCAAAATATGGGCAGGATTCTTGCCATAACCAAACCAGCCCATGAATGAAATAAGGCACTTGTTTCCTGGAGCAGAGGGAGGGGAAGGGGGGGGCGGGTAGGATTTAAACGTTTCTCTGTGGTGTTGGAAACCCACCTTGAGTAGAAGCAGTCCCTCAGCTCGTGCAAACCACCAGCGCTCCATTGACGTCAATTGGCGGCCAGCTGGTTTGCACCATCCCTGGGGCTGGCTGCAGCGGCATAAGCACACAGCTCGGCCCAGCAGCGAGATAGTCGGAGAGAGGCAAGTTGGAGTCCTGCACTCCTTCCCTCCACTGCACTGCTTTTCGTCATCACCTACGGCATTGTTTCCAGATGCATAAGGGTGCAGACCAGTTACTGCAAGCGTCTCTCGGGCAAGTGGCACGTCGGATGGTGATGCACAGGTGGCATGGGGTTATGGTGGGGCTGGTGGACGCCAGAAACCTAGGGGTGCACTGGGGCGGGCCTTGGGACTCAGGGCCACCCCTGAGGACAGGGCAGGCTGCCAGGAGGAAAGCGATGCTCATGCAGTTACGTGAGAGGCAGGTCCTGCCTGCCGTCCATGGGAAGGCTGCTGTCGCCATGAGAGGGATGGCTAATGTCAGCCAACCTCGACCTGGGTGCTGATTATATGGTCTAATGAGGGAGGATTTGGGAGAATTTGTTAAAGAAGGAGTGAGAAAATGACTGACCATGGGAAGTAGCAGAGGCGTTCATCTGCTCTCCCCTTTCACTCTTCCCACCAAACTGACTCCATGTTTGAAGAGAGCAGGAGCAGGAGAAACTTGATTATTTTTGTCAGACACCAAAGTCTCTTTGCAGACCGTTTCCTGCAGTGCACGGCAAGAGGAAAGGGAAGCGGCAGCCGCACAGCTGGCTCCCTGACCTCCCCGCACTGGGTTTCATGCCACGGCTGCCCATCCCAACCCTGGCCCGAATGCATCCTGCAGAGGTCGGGGACAGCTGTGTCCCAGTGCTGCTCATGGACTGTGGCGACCCTTGGTTTCGGGGGATGCTGCTGCACCGGCGGCGGGAGGATGAGGCCAGCTGCAGCGGGGAGCGCCTCTGGGGATCACGCACGGCTGGGTTCCTGGACTGCATTTTTCAGCAACAGTGAAGCGACCCGCTCTTTTGCTTTTCCCACCTGAAAAGCCTTCAAAGGCTTTGACTTTCAGAGAAGGAGGGCTCTGCAGCCCCTGCAAGCCAGCTCTACTGAAGCTGTCCTGAGATGAACACCCCAAAATGAAGGCAGCCAGAACTGCTCATCAGTTTTGAAAATGAAAGCATCAGAGACCCTTAACTCATGGATCTCATTTCTTACCTATGCTGAGGGCTGATTGAGGGCTTGCAGCGTGCAGTGTGATGCAGAACCCCACTGAAGGGCCTGATCCTTCATTCCCATGATCAGTATTTGTTTTGGGAAAAAGGGATGCTGTGCGGGGCCACGGGCTGGAGCGCAATGGGCAAAGGAAGCTGGATGTGAACTTTTCCCAAGCCAGAACAAGTTTTCCCGCAGCATGTTTGCTGCTTCTGCAGCCAAGAAGTGGCTGTGAGGGTGTGTTGTTATTTCTCTTTACAACACTGCTCCTTCTTCAAGGCCCCTTTGTGAAGTATCTGGACCTGCTTTATAACAGCTCTGAGGCAGTTCAAGCAAGGCATAAGCCCACCCTGGGACCTGCAGTTTGAACACCTTCGTTTTATGGGATGGTGGGAGGACGTGAATTCTTTTTCCTGAACCTACTCTTACAAGTTTTGGTTGAAATGCCCATAAAAAAGGCAGAGGGCCCAGCTGACCCCCTGCAGTAATGGAGGAAGACCCGGTTTCGAGGCAGGACAAATTTAACGACCAACCGAGGCCTGCAGGCTTCATGGGTAGACATGAGTCCTGCCGGATGGGGCCGCGGGGTGGGAGCACCGGCTGCCCACCAAGCCTGGGGGCTGGCTGGGGCGAGCAGAGCAGGGGGCAGGTGTTTCCATGAGCAAAACCTCCTGAGAGCAGCCACTTGCTAAAATAGACGCGACACAATAAACCGAAAAAGAAAGCCTTGCTGCCCAGCTGGTGCAGACAGCCGCCTGCCTGCATGCACTGCACGGAGGCGAGCGGCTATTTTTATCGGAGATGGCCAAAGGCTGTGGGAGGCGGTGGGGGCAGCTGGCAGAGGTCTTCCCTCTGTACCGTGCCGGGGCTGCACCCTGGCAGTTCCCCTTGCACCTGGGCAACCCGGCTGGTGGTGGAGTTGGCCAGCCGGAGGACATCCCCTCGCCTTCCCAGGAGCAGTCGTCCTCCTGCAAGCCCCCGTCACCATCAGCAGCACCTTGTCCTCCCAGGGATGCCCTCGCTGGCAATGCCCGGCCAGCCCCGTTGGGCAGGGGGAGGTAAGAACCAAACCAAACTGCCCACATCGTGCTGGATGCAGAAGCACGGCCGAAAATAGTGAATCAGCTCCTCCTGCTTTAAATCATGAGATCAGCCTCTGGGTGACCGGAGTGACTTTTTGTGTGTGTGGTGCTCGGGAGCAGCCTGTTCCTCACCCCCAGAGGCACCAGGGGGGCCGGGGCACCCCCGGCTTTAGGGTCCTCCACACAAGGGTATGAGTACTTGTGCAAAGCAGCACCCCGGGAGCCGAGACCTCGCCACGCAGACACACTGCCAAGTTATTGTGCAAGCAGGGGGAAGGGGTGGCTTCTGGGCACGCCGGCATTTGCAGCAGTGCATCACACAGGCAAATCTATCTCCTCTGGAGCAAGCTGTGGCAGCACAACCCCAAGTTGTGCACTCCAGGGTATGAAATCCAGCCCTGCTCCGAATTTCACTCCCTGCCCCTACAAGCACCTGAGCGTACCTGTCCTGTACCTTGGCACATCAGCAGCTCAAGCCCACCTTCTGCAGCAGTGAATGAATGAGCATGGCCGTGCCATCTGCAAGGAGCCATGGGATGGCCCCAGTCTCCCAGCCTTTCCCCCAGACATACCTGCTTGAAACTGGTGGGGTTTTTTGAGATTTAGTGGGCCACGCACATTGTGATTCTCTCTTGCAGAGAGCAAGTGAAAAAAAAATCTACAAGAAAAATGAAAAAAAGTGGAAATCCTTTTCTTCTTCCTCCTTTTCTTCTCTAAGACACGCTACAGCCTACATCCAAAAATCCCCCAATCCACGCTCCTGTGAGCATCCCCACCAGCGGGGGAGGCTGGACTTGGCCACGGATGCTGACAGGAGGACCACCCTCTCTGGGGCCCAAATCTGAAGCTACTCCTCTGGGATCTCCTCTGGGAGTCTCCCAAGAGATTCGCTGCTGATGGCTATTTGCTCCCATGATGATTATTTGCTCCCACACATAGAGCCCTGTGTGGCCCTAAGCACCACGGGAGGCAAAACTCACACGAGAAAACCAGCCCCAAGACACTGTGAGAGAGGACAGAAAAGAGGGGGGATGACTTTGCCCATTGTGGACCAAGCTCTCAGACCTGACAAATATCTGCACTGGGATCCAGACCCTGAGCAGTCTGTCATGGCTCGGGACCACCAGCTGACCTTTGGGTCATTTAGAAGCCAGCAGCGCCATGCTGCCTGTGCCAATAGAGGAGCACGAGCCCGGCAAACACAAACCTGGCTCCGCTACCGACCTGCTGTACAACCCCAGTGAGCCATGCCATCTCTGTGCTCCGGCTTCCAGCCATTTCCCTCCCTAAGCTACAAACCTTGTGGCGGGGGATTCTGGTTTCATGTTTGCAAACAAGAGGGTGAATCATATGGGGTAAACCCGCTGGGGTTGGAGCAGGGTTTCTGATTTATACCAGTGTAAATTATTGCCTCTGCTTTAAAAAATGTTGTTATTATGTTGGATGGGGTCCCAGTAACTCTGCAAAGAAGGGAGTGGGAGATGTTCTTCGTAGATGGACTTCTTATGATTTATTTACCACCAGCTACCATGCAACCACTTCACTTATGCAAGGCTTGTGCTCCACACAAAGGACAACAGAGGACATGAGTGACCTGCAGCCCGTTTGGTGCAACTGCGTGTCACTGGGGGCACACAGCAAACCAGGCACTGCACAAATGGAAGCCCACCTCCGGGATGCCAGCAGGCTGGTACCAGCAGGGCAGGGCTGGACAAAAGGCTTGTCCTGAGCATCCTGGGGAGGCGCCACGTGGGAGAGCAAGGCAGGTGGTGGCCAGAAGCACTGCTTTGCCCTCTGGGTAAGCAGGGAGAGGGCTGCTGGGTAGTGCAGTCCATTAGCTGCTGCTCTTCAGCCTCCAAAGCAAGCTGGGCATCTTGGGTCTCTTTCTCTTCCTTGGGCAACCACGTGGAGCTGCCTGGAGAAGCTTCAACAAAAAGACGTATCCAGATTTTTGCTCATGTTGATATTTGAGGTGACTGTAGTTCATGTGCCAAAAAAGAGGACATCCCTACAGTGGATGATGGCTCCAGAGCACATGGTGCTGTACGAATGAGGAATAAGTCAGCTGCTTCTAGCTAAGAAGAAGCTCACAAGATGGTTTTGCACCAGTGCAAGAGGAAGGTAGAAGAAATAAAAGGGGAGGGAGGACAGCTCACCAGTAAAACATACATTTTGACCCGAGGTATTCATTCATCCTTCTGGTGGCAGGTCCAGCAGCAGTCCCTTTGACAGAGAAAGAAAACCCTTCAAACATAGATTAGGGGTCAAATATGAAGCTCAGAGAGGAAAAAACTCACGCTGGGTGGAGGATGAGGAGAGAAGAAGAACACCCTTGGGGAGGCAGGTTGCTGGGAGCAGGGCTGGTGCGGGAGACACAGGCAGGCATCGGAGGGGCAAACAGGGTTGCGGCAGCCACCTTGGTGCATCTCAGATGTCCATCGGGCAGGATGGCTCAGGAAAAGTGGGTGCAGCTCCACGGGGTGACCCTCCTGCTGGGTCTGCCAGAGCTGTCGTGAAGACTTTGATTGCCTCTCCTTGCAAGAACACATTTATTCGTGGGTAAAAATTAGTATCTAGTCTCCAGCCACCATCAATCTGCCATCTCTCATTGTTGGTTAATTCACTTAAAGCAGTCTGAAAAAATATATATATAAAGAAAAAGACTTTTCCTTGTTAGTCACCTTCCAGTGATGTATAAACGCCCTGACAGATAATTATCGGTGATATTGATTCTAACTAGGGCAGAAAATGAACAGGTGAGTGTGAAATAGAAAGTTATTTATAAAGATGTAATTGAAACAAAATCTATGCTGCAGGCTCAAGAGTTTAGGGGGGAAAAAATGCCTTTGCCAATATGTCTTTGCTGTCTTCGCTGGTGTTTGGATGCTTCCTTGGGAGCAGGAAGGCCACTTCCCTGAAAACAACTGGTGCCACATCCTCACACGGGTACCAGGGCAGGGGCTGCAAGGGGCCTGGGTGGGCAGAGTCAGCCCCCACATCCTATTTCCAATGCAAAAGCAGATTATCCTCTTGGAGCTGAAGTGATTTATTATTCTTCTTCTGAAGCGCAAGGTTGATTTATTTTGATACTGATTTAATTTCCCCTCCATTTTTTGTTAACTGCTTTCTGCTGAAACCTGGGAGTGCATTTCCAGCAAGCCTCCTTTTCTCCTCCCGTCTGCTAAGCAGGAGGGATGATTACTCCACGTCCCTGCCATCATGGCATGGGGGACAGAGAGGGGACAGTGCAGGCGGCAGGCAGGGGGACGTGACTGCGCACGCCAGGAAAGCCACAGGAGCAGCCCTTTTAAAGGGGAGATCTGATTTGGCTATAGAGCCATGGATGCTTTGTAAGCCGCATTTCTTGGGCCTGCTCTAGGCTGAAATAAATAGCCACCATGGCAAGGGCTGAAAATAGTCACGCAAAGCAGCCAGAGAAAGAGATCCTCAGCCCAAGGCAGAGAGGTCTGGTGCAACGTCCATCAGCCTGAGTCAGTGCTTGCTCAACCATCTGCAGTGAGACATCAATGGCAAGATGCATTTTAAAATGGAAAACAAACCCTTACTGTTGCAAATGTGGCTGTTGGTCCTTCTTGCAGTGCTGGGACATGGCAAAATGCCACCACCACCAGTGAGTCTCCTCTGGGCAGTGGCACCAGCCCCGCTTGCCTCTCCCCGTCTGGAGACCTGGTCCCTCTCAGGGCCATGTTTTCGTGTCCTACAGCCTAGGAGCTGCAAGTCTCGCCATTGCAATGCTGAAGCCCTTTCGCAGACGGAGCCCTCGCAGCTCTGCCAGGGGCCCGTGGGAGTCTGTGCTGCGGCTGCTGGCTCCAAGCGCTGGGCTCACTTTCTCTAGCAGCTCCGCACAGCTCCCTCAGCCGGGCCAAGACCTAATTTGCTGGCCACAGACTGGTGGTGGCGCTTGCTGGGGAGAGAAGGCTTCTGCCAATTTGTTATTAAATCACAGCGCTATTTATGCCAGCGTTAGGCTGTTTGGGGCTAAATGCACAGAAGAAGTTACGTACCCGGCTTCTGCCGTACAGCTCGGGGTGGTGGTGCAGGGAGAGGTGGGTTTTTGGGCAGGGCTCTTTTCTCACGGCTGACTTGCATCCTTGCCCCACTCAGCCTCTGTTGCTGCTGGCTTTATGGCTCCCCACCCTGCATGTACCAGAGGGAGAGAAGACCTCTGGGGCTGCACTTTTGGTTCTAGCAGATCAGGAACCACTGCAATGCTCAAGTCCTTTTGCTGCTTTGTCCCTTGGTGTCCACATCGCTCGTCTTCGCCCCACCTGGAACAACCACTTCTGACAAAGCTGCGACAGCGGAGAACTATATATAAAATGAGCAAGTGGTCCCAGTTTGGTTCCCAGGATGCTGCCAGGCTTCTGGCTGTGAGGAGCTGAACTCTGGAGCATCGCAGGAGGTCACCTCCCCTGCCCCGGTGACGATGGTGAGGACAGCTACCTGAAGCCACATTCTGTAGTGGTGGTGGTGTACCTGTCCTCATGGAGAAAAAGGCTGCAGTTCCTCCAGGGCCATCAGTCTTTCAGGAGTGGTTAAAATAATGCAGAAAGGCTTATGAGCAGATGTGGTTCCTGCACTGCTTCTGCCAAGGCTCTGCTCCACAGACATCAGCTGTGGAGAAATGTTTAAACCGAGCTGCAGTGCCGTATGCCCGGTGTTTGTACGTAAACAGCTTCTAAAAGCATGAGGGGGAGTGTGTAGCTCTTTCAGAGCCGACCGGATGGTTCTCTCACTTGACATGTTCTCTTCTTGAAACAACATCACTTTGTTGAATTTTGTGGCTTTTTATGTGGAACAACATTAGCTCATCCAAGTCTGTGGTTTATTTGAAAATGAAATTCCGGTAAGCTTTTGTACCATCTGGCAATGTCCGACCGAATTGGGTTTAGGAAGAAACCACTGCACACGTGTGCACAAACACATACACACCAGCAACATTATAATCATCATAATCAGTAACTGCAGAAAGCTTGGCATCGCCAGGGCAAGGCGAGGGGGAGAAAACCAATGCCTGACTCATCTCCCAGCCATATGCCTTCCGTGGGGCTTGGTTTCTTCCAGCAGAGGGCATTTTGCAAGCCGTCCCTCCTGCGCCGCTTCTGCCCCTTCCTACTGTGGCAACGCCTTTGATGTGAACTTCCAAGTAGATCCAGATGTAAATCAAACACAGCTGGGTGAGCTGCAAGACGGCATGCCGTGTCAAATTCACAGCTGCTGTCAGGTCATCACACTGATTTCAAAGGAGCAACTCTGATTTACACCAGCTGAGAACCTGGCCAGACATGTTGAGGAGGGACTGAAGTGTATAGGAGAGGTTCGGGGCTGGGATGGTGGCTTCTTGGTTGCTCCATGCAATAGATGAAGTGGTTCTTCAGGTGGGACCAGCCCTGGATTCCCTCCTAGCTCCTCTGGTCCAGGCAGGTAGAGGGCCACATGGCAAATTCTTGACATCTTGTCCATCCATTGCACCCTTTCTCTTCTACTCCTCCCACATCTGCATATGTAGAAGCCTGAGACTGGAAAAGCTGAAAGGAGAGAAAATGTGGCCATTACCCAGGTACACAGGAGACCACCAAGCATCCATCTGTCATCTTCTCCCCTGCAAGGGATGTTGCTGATCTCTTCTCCCTGGTATCCAGTGACAGAGCTCATGGGAATGGTTCAAAGCTGTACCAAAGGAGGTTTAGACTGGACATTAGGCAGTATTTCTTTACCGAGAGGGTTGTCAAACACTGGAACGGGCTCCCTACAGAGGTGGTCGATATCCCAAGCCTGTCAGTGTTTAAGAGGCATTTTGACAGTGCCCTTAACAACATGTTTTAACTTTTGGTGAGCCCTGAATTGGCCAGGCAGTTGGGCTAGATGATCATTGTAGGTCCCTTCCAACCGAAATGTTCTATTCTGTTCTAAGAGTTTTGCCTAATCTCTGTCAGGCTTCCCCCTTCTTCCACACTCAGCAGCTCACAAGCCTGTATTAAATGTGCATGATGTCTGGGGCAAGGGAAAAGCAATGGTAGGGAATGTGAGGTGCCAGTTAGGACATGTAGGACCGTTTACTGTGGGAGCCAAACACAAAGTCCACTGGAGCCAGTAGGCAAATTTCCACTGACTCCAGCAAGCACAAGGTCTCTACACACATTCACCTCTATAAACTGGAGGACAGGGGAAAATATAGGTATTAGCTTTAAAAGAATCTTAAAATATAGCAGAGATCTGCTTTTGAGAAAAAGCAGTGGAAAGCTAATGGATGAGCTCTGCTGGTGAGCCAGTGCCACTAAAAGACTTCAGACCTGTGGAGGTCATAGGTGCTGCCCTGTCTAAGGGGACTATTTCCAGCAGCAGCAGCTTCATTTTTGTATCCCAGTTTGTAATTGCATGAACAGGACTTTTGATGGAAATTATCGTAGACGTATCCATTCAAGATGCACTATTGGTTTTCAATCTGCATCACATGCATTTAAAATTTGCATTTAAAATTTGTGCACCTGAGAGTATTTTTTTTCCCTGAGCTGGACATGAAGAGAAACCAGTGACCCCAAGGAAGGCAGAGGATGGCAGAGGACTGTGAGATGCCCACAGCCCCAGCCTGACAGGGGCTGTTCTTGCCTGACCGGTGAGTCCTGGCTCCTTCCTCCATATCAGGTCACCGACACAATGTCGTCCCCTGCCCAGACTATAGCTGCTAATAAAATCAGGAATTTGGTTCACCTGAGAACATCTCTTAGGTTCCTGATTGGAAAAATAAAATAAAATCAATTCCAGCGGCAAGGGCTTTTAACCGTGGAAGTGTTTCTAAAAGGTGGCCCCAATGAGGTGCTGCACTGGCTGGGCAGTGGACAAAAATCTGATACGCTGTGATAATCCTGCTCTAATTCTTTTTTTACAAGGATTTTATATATATATATATGTGTGTGTGTGTATATATATATAGTTTTGCCTCTGGCATATGCTGTACTAGCATAGCAGCTCTTTAAGTACCATGTTTTCCAGCGTACATCCGAGTGACAGCACCTAAAAACAGCAGCTGTTGTATAAATAAGGCTGGCGCTTCCCCTGCAAGCACCGTGATGGCAGCGGGGAGCGGGGCCGGCACAGCCCGGGGCAACAATGTCCCTGCCCCGGATGGATGGTGACGAAGCAGGGGATAACCCTCAGGGCAGCCTCGGTCACCACCAACCTCCCTTCCACGTCACGCCATCCATCACAGACTGTCACCTCCCCGGGGCAGAGTCTGCTGCCTCTGTGCTCTTCATCACCAGCGGTGCTCCCCGTCACTGCCCTCCTGTAATGCAGCAAATGGGTGGAAAGAATAACCAGTCTAAAATATGAATTTGTGGCATCTTATGGTTATTTTGCCGATGCTGTGTATAAGGATTAAGGTAGCCCTTGTTTCAGAATGATGTAAGCTGTATCTTAATGAGCAGCTTAATTGTTTTACTTCGCAGGAGATGGCCAATAAAGTATTAAGAAGCCAAATTTGACACTTGATTTCCTTTAATATTAAAATGCAAAAGTCTGATTTGTATTGCCTGCAGATTTGCTGTATCTCAGCATGCAAATACTCCTGAATAATTTAGGCTTTCTTTAAGAAAGCCTGCGATATACCTAGAAAAGATTAATATTCAACAGACTTCCATCATCTAAGTAAACACTTTTTTTTTTTTCTAAAACTGTACTGAATTCTCATAAATTCCCTTAATGGGACAGAAACCATCCTGGCTCTTGTTCCTGAGGTTTGTCTCTGCCTCAGTTTATTTATTCAGCAGGACAACTTTGCCTGCATAAGGCTTAAGAATGTTTGACCCCTTGAAAGGACATGAGGGGATGTTCTTCAAACACTTACCCAGACCCAAAAGAAAATGAAAAAGAGGACAGCAGGAGAAAAGCTGGCATTGCAGTTCATGTTTGAATTTGTAGGAAGAAGAGACAGCCATGCCACATTGTCATCCCTGGGCGGATATGGCTTTGCTCATACGCTCGTTTGCTTTGGTGGTCAGGAGCGGTGTGAGGACTGATGGTCACTGTGGCACTTTTAGGCCATACATCGCATATACTCGTAATTTTCTGCACATCGTAACAGGGCAGTCAGGTACCAGGACTCCCACATCTCCATTTGCACAACAAAATTCACTGAAATATAAGAAAGACAACAGAAATGTACTGCGCTTCAGGCTCAGGTATCAGAAAAAAACCCTTTCGCCCTGATGCACCTGCACCTGGTATACCCATAAGAAAGATGATGTGAGATGGTGTCAGGAAAGGTGTATGATTTACCCATAACAAAGTGGGTACAAAAAGAATGGCCAGACTAGGATTATAAAATAAGCAACACCTTTGAAATGGGTGTCTCTACCCATAAACCAAGAATTTCTCATTGGAAACAACCAGAGCAAAGTAAAAATGGGCCTTGGTTGTGAATTTTGGCAGAAGTTCAAGCCTTCTTCTGAGGTGGTCTGACCAGGTGGCTCAACCCACCTTTGTGTTTTGAACCCAGAGCTCAGCTTTCTGCAGGTCGGGGTGTGTTTGGCTATCGGCCTTTGGCTTGCACACC
Source organism: Burhinus oedicnemus (assembly GCA_008921705.1). Taxonomy (NCBI): domain Eukaryota; kingdom Metazoa; phylum Chordata; class Aves; order Charadriiformes; family Burhinidae; genus Burhinus; species Burhinus oedicnemus. The sequence goes on from VFFE01007500.1 coordinate 3,720,559, forward strand.
TTTTGGGTTCACAGCAGGCCTGGCAAAGGATGAATTTCAGAGTATGAAGTCACAGAGGTAGACATCAAGTCACAGCGGGGGAGAATTACTCTCTCAAAACTATTATTCTAAAACTAAATGTCCAAGACATTGATCATTATGGAAGGCAACTGTAAAGGATGGAGGGAATGAATCGCTTATTAGAAATTATATAGTCACATAGGAAAATTCCAGGCGAGCGGTTCTGATATAAATGATGCTGCTCAGCACTTTTCGGAGAAGCAGCCAAGTTTCCTTAACTATAGGCTGACTCAGATCATCTTCAGCCTCAGTATCAGGCAGTTAGGACACAATGCCTGTTTGGAGAACCCAAAATTCCCCTGTAAAAGCAACAGTTAAACCCTCTGCCACCTCCTAACAATCCTTGGTAATTCAAGACGTTTCTTTCCCAGGGCAGGTGTCATGGTTTCGTCTGGGTTGGGGTTGACTTTCTTGCTAGCAGCTGGTGTAGTGCTATGATGTTTTGGATTTGGGATGAGAATAGTGTTGGTAGCGCACTCATGTTTTTGGTTGTTGCTAAGCAGTCAAGGCCTTTTCTGCTCCTCACACCTCTCCACTAGCGAGTAGGCTGGGAGGGCACAAAAAATTGGGAGGAGACACAGCTGGGACAGCTGACCCCAACTGACCAAAGGGATATTCCATACCATATGACATCATGCTCAGTCTATGAAGCTGGGGGAAGAAGGAGGAAGGGAGGGGACTTTCGGAGTTACGGCATTTTGTCTTCCCAGTTAACCATTAGGCGTGGTGGAACCCTGCTTTCCTGGAGATGGCTGAACACCTGCCTGCCGATGGGAAGCAGTGAATTAATTCCTTGTGTCACTTTGCTTGCGTGTGCTGCTTTTGCTTTACTTATTAAACTGTCTTTTTCTCAACCCATGCGTTTTCTCTCACTTTTACTCTTCCGATTCTCTCCCCCCATCCCAACTGGGGGGAGTGAGAGAACGGGTGCGTGGTCCCAGTTGCTGGCTGGGGTTAAACCACAAGAGCATGACTCCATGGAGACAGCAAATCCTTCCTGCCAGTGTGCCCAGTGTCCCCTGGTCTGGGTGGGAGGGGGCAGCCTGGCAGCGGGTTGAGCTGGGTGGGAATTAGGAAGGACTTGAAATGAGGGGTCAGAGGGAGTCTGCAAAGTGCAAAACTACTGTTAGTCTTTATTTGGAGAATGCTTGCTTTCGTTTGGACATAAAACTGGTTGTGAGAAAAGGGAATTTGGACCGAAGTGGTGCTGAGGGGTTTGTTTTCTCTCCCTTAGCCAGTGAGTGTGAACATTGATGTTTCCGCAGCTGTGGGCAGGCAGCAGGGGCAGCGAGCTGCTGCCGACAGTCACGTTTCCATACGCTCTCACAACTGGAAATATTGCCTCCGTGTTGTTTCCAAATCACCAACATCAGAGGGTAATTTGAGCATCTCATTAACGCTAAAGGAAAATGCCTACATAAAAATCATGCTTCAGCAAAATGCTTCATCAGAGCTCCATCGCTCTCGTTGGTCTATCCCGTCCGAGATGTGGAGGCACCTCATTCCCTCTGACTCGGATGCCTGCCAGGACCCCCAGCACCTCTGGGGATGCAGGTCCCACTCCCAGCTCTGGCACACATGGGGCCAGCGATGCCCCAGCTCCCCTTGGGCCCACAGTGGCCAGTGCACCTGGACAGCCCCTGGGAAAGTTGATGTCCAAGAGCACACGCTCCTCCACCTATTTTGGCTCCATTCAACCGTGGGATAAAACAACCACAGGTGTTTTTCCAATCTGTGTCCCTTGTCTTGACATTCCCATATGACAGGAACCTGTCGAAAGCACTTGAGTCTTTATAGGTCCTGAGCATCACTATTTTTCCTGGCTGGGGGTATGAGGCAATGGATGGGAAACTCTGCATGAGCCACCACCAATGGAGGTTTAAAGAAAGAAAAGTCTGTGGGAGCGTTTTGGAAGCCAGGGCTTGGTATTTCATTGAAGTGTGGTGCCTGACAGGAAGGATATAAACACAGCCATAAAAGAGATCCCAATGTCTAGTCCCTTCATTTCAAATTGCAAAGTCGGTAAGGAAGTATCTTCAATCAAGTGACAGCTCGTTCCCATACTGTAATTAAATTTGAAGCTCAATTACTATTGTATAAGTCAATGGCATAGACAGGATTATTACAGGAAAGTCCCCAAGGATGCCAAGACTGGTACAGAGAGGTGGAAGGGAGACTTCAATGTGGGCTTTTATGGCTGTGCTATAAAGATGAACGCAGCCCGGGCTGGGTCCTGCTGCTGGGCTGTGCTGGTCCGGCTGGTCCTGGGCTGCACCCCTCAAGGCGCTCATCAAGCATCAGTCAGGCAATTGCCAAAAAAATCGCGTCTCCTCCCTGCAAAGGGAGGTGCAAAGCTGCATGCAAGTGGGTCTTAGCCTTGAGAAAATCAACGCAAGCTGCACATCAGCTTGTGGGGCTGGAGCAGGCACTGCTCCCCGCTACCTCTCTGGATCGTGCCCTTACCTGGCTGCCCTTTTCCGTGCCCAAGTGTGGCTGGGCGCTGCCAGGCGGCTGTAGCTGCGGGTGGAAACTCCAGCACGAACGTGCACTCGCATGCTATTAGCTTATTAGCTTGACGGGTTGCTGAGCACTTCTTCTCCCCCTGGGAGGATGGTTTCTCCAGCTGTGGCAGAAGCGCACAGCCACGCCGGGCTGTGCTGGGGGGGCGGAGGGAGGCAAATCCCCGGCATTGGCACCGGCAGGGCTGAGGGCCTCCCGGGATGAAGGACCACCCCTCCCCATCGCTCCCTGAGGCCAGGGTCGGACACGTCTGCTGGTGTCCAGCTTGCAGCTGTTTTCCCTCGGCTCATCTCTAGTTACTGCCCGAGAGCTTCACTTCATCCTCGCGGCTTCCAAGTCCCTCAGCTGCTTCTCCTGTTTGTACTGAAGGAAGAGAAAAGGGACCAAAGCCTAAACTGTGTGTTCCCACTCCAGGGGACAAACAAGAAGAGTATCATCACGTTTGTTTGGCTTGTGTTTCATGAAATAATTAAAAAAATAGCTTAAGTTTTGGAGAACCTGGGTGGTAATCCTAAACACGGGGGTTCGGACGGCACGCTGCCGGGAGGGCGCAGCGACCGTAACCGGCTCAAAGCCTCAGCGCAGCGTAAGCGCTGGGCACTTTTGGCCATGGTGCACTTGTCGTTGGAAAGTGGGGATGCGTTTTTTCCCCCATTTGAATTTGTTCATGAAGTTCAAAAGAAAACGGTGCCTCTAAGCTGCCAATAGATAAGTCTAAGATAATGAATATATTTTTCACCAAAAAAACTGGTACTGATGGAATTACTGCTCACACGCGGAGAAATCCCCATTATAATGCAATCCAGAAATTACATTATAGTTTTCTTTCTTAAAAAGAGAAAGGTATCTTTCCTTTATCTCTCCTTGCCAAGTTATGTTCTGTTACGAAGAAGTTTCTTGCCCTTGTCTTTCCTTTCTAGCTGCCTGTCTGTGTTCCAGGTGTCACAGCTTCACACTTGTGTTTCTTTCCCGCTCCGCATGAAGCAACTCCATGATTGCACAAAGCAACAGCTTTTCATAAGCCCTTTACCCTCCTGCTTTGAGGTTCCAGCATGGGACACTGTGGAAAGCCTGCTGCTGAGGCTTTCAGTGGGAGTCATGGATTTGACCAGCTGCCCACGACCAGCCAACGTGACCACAAGCTTTACCACACCACCGCTGGTGCTCAGTGGCCAGCAGCACGGCATGCTCCATGCCCTGCTTTCTCTTCATGCGTGCCGGTAGGCACACAATGATGTCCCCCGGTGCTGGGCGCACATCCTATGGACGTGGGCTTATGCTCCAAAAGTCTTTTCTTCTCCGAGCGGAGCAGCAGCAGCAGCAGCGACTGCTGCAGCTTCTCCTTGCTGTGCTGTCAATGGACTTTGGTCTCAGTGCTGGGGATCACCTCCAGGCACGAGAAACCAGCCCAGGCCCCATTGTCTCCTCTGCACTTCATCCGCCGCCAAGGAAAGTGCCAATTAGTGCCAGCTGTGCTGGACTCCTTGTTGCAGGGCCGAGAGGGGGCCTGGATCCGGCCCCCCTCTCTTATTTTCTCTGTGCAGCATCTTACTCTCTGAGACTGCCCATTGATGTCCAGGGACTTCTTAAAAAAAAAATTAAAAAATCCTTTCTTAGACAGCTTGATGTTCAGTGCCCTGTTTTATTTCATATGTTTGAAATAGAATAGATGATTATTAAAATAGAGCAATGTGGTAATAACTCCCCATACTATGAGGATGCTGAGGAGCCAGAGCAGCCTGGCTTGGGGGATTTGCAGCCCTCTTGCCCCTCTGCACTTACTGGTCCCATGGCTGCTTTCTGAGTCCAGCACAACCGGCAGGAGAAAATCAGGAAGGGTCTCCTACAAGTAAGTACTTTTGGGTTTCAGACGGTTGCCAGGGTCAGGGTGCCACCAGAGTAAGCTGTCTGAGATGTCACCGAACAGCAGCGGCACATTTCTCAGCACAAATTAGCTTGTTTAGCCATGATTCCCAAATGATGGGCAGCTTTGCTTGGGTTTAAGCCATCCCACAGGACTGGGCTGGTTAATATATGCCCATCCTCTCACGACTGGCATGCTGGTAAGGGGGTGTGCAGGTGTGTTTGAGCCTGATGTGGGACATCTGTCCTCCTGTGAGATGTCACTCTCAGCCTTGAGGTGCACCGGGGTGTACTTTGGCACCAGGACACCATGCCTCCCTCAGGGCCATCCTGCCCCGCTGGGGCTGCCAGCAGGTGAGCAGGACTCGGGTGATGCCTCTGCAACCTGGGATGGTTTGAGCTGAGGCACAAGCTAGTCCTATTCCTAACAAGAGGCAACTTACCTTCAGGGTCACAGCGCAGGGCTCTGCACGGAGTCAGGCAGAAAAGCTGGAGGTGGAAAGATTCTGCAATGGAGCAGGGCACAAAGCAAATGATTTTTTTTCTGAAGCCGTCGCTTCAGCAAACAAATGGCTTTCCCCAACCTGTCAGTAATTCCCAGGTGCCAGTCAGCTCTTCTAGATTCACGAATGGCATGTGGAAAACACCTTAGCCAGTCATTTAGCCATAGCGTATTCGCAATTTATAGCTTACTTCCTTAGAACCCTGCTAAGTCATTAAGCAGCCTTGTGGTTTGAGCAAAGGTTTAGGAGCCAGGAAAATCTGGGATGAGTCATTTGCTCACGCACTGGTGACCTGAGCAAATCAGTTGACCTCCTTGTGCCTCGGGCTGTGAGACCGGCCACCAGGAGCCGGCTCCCCTGCAGAAGTCAGGGGCTTGCCTGGCTCCGGCCAAGAGCAAGACCCCGGCCCCGGTGGCAAAGTGCAATGCACGGCCTGGGTGTCCCAGAGCCAGGACCCTGCAGAGCTGCAACCGTTCAGGCTCCCTTGGCGGGGGTGCCAGCCTCAAGCCCTTTGAAAGCCAGGGAAAGACTCCCAGAGATTTCAGTGCGCTTCAGATCAGGACTCGCTCGCGTCCCTCCAGCGTCTGTCTGGCTTTTGAATAGCTCGTATAATAAGTTATAAGTGACAATTAAAACATAAAATGAAGAGGGGACCAGATGGCTCCAGGCAACATTTAAAAATACCAAGACTATTTCTAAATGCAGATCACCAGATCCAAAACAGCCCTGGGCAGACTTAGCTGAAGGTTATTTGCTGGCCTGGCTGAAAGGACATGTGTGGTCTCCATCAGTTCTCAGCAGATGCTGTTAAAATGACATTTGCTGGCAAAGGCAGGATGGAGGCCCAGGACTTGGGCAGTCCTGAGGACACAGACCTTTGCTTCTCTCTTTTAAGGGGGTTGCTGAAGGCTGTTGGGTGAGCAGTGAGAAAGGCAAGTTGGATTGATGTCCCTGTTTCACCCTGAAGAAGGTGAAGTGCTGTGCTGCAGGTTGGATCGGGGAGAGGAGCTGTGTGATGTCCTGACTTCCCAACCATCTTCTCCTAAGGATGTGGCTGCTCACACTGTGGGTATTATTGCTGTGGATACCTACCACCAGCAGTGACAGTGCTTTGATCCCTTCCCTGCCACCTTAGCTGACGTAACTTCTGTCTCCAAAAGTTTGGTCAGATGGGAAAAATTACAGGGACTCCATAAGATAATTCATCACTTGGCTGGGGAAACTGTGCCTGTGAACCTCTGGCTGAGGGAAGGCCATTGGAAAGCAAGTTCTCACCAATAAAACTAGGGAAAATGAAAGGCATTTCTAGAGAAAAAGAGGTGATCTGGCACCACAATACCTGCCTAGATTCAGTGCCAGTGCAGCTGAGCCACATTCAGCCCATGAGGCAACTTTGTGCATGTCCTCCTCGCCTTGGAGGCGATGGGCCTGGTGGGGAGGTGGGCATGGGTCTGCCTCCATAGGTTTGGCGGCCAAATGCCCCAGCCACCAGGCAAGGCCAGGTGCTTAGAGATGCAGCCTGCTATTACGATGTTCGTGCTGCAGAATAAGCTTCACATCCAGGGATTGCATTAGACTGGATTCCCCTCTCCAGAAGAGATGAAAACCAGCATGGCTCATGGGGAACCAGGTTTGCTTGACCTGCATGTAGCACTTGGGCTGAAGTTTGAGCCAGAGGAGAACCAGCTAGCAGATACACCCCATGTCTTACTCACATGAAGACTTCCAAGCTAGGTTAGCTACGTTTACCAGCTCTATGCCACACCTTACAGAGGAGCAGATGGATAAAACTCTATGGCCTGCACTATACAAGATGTTTGAGTAGATGATTACAATGGCCACTTCGATCTTTCTAATTAATAGTTCCATTTTGCCATGTTAAAAATAAGCTTGACTATAATTTGCTTTTGCTTTTCTTTTTCATCTCTTGTACACGCTTCCACCTCCTGCTTTCAGCTGAGCCCGGAAGCAGAAGTATCACGTTACTATGAGAGAAGCTAGTTTTGTGGTATTTCCATCCCATCCAGAGCCAGGAAACACGGGCAATTTTGCAAGACAGCTTGTACTCAGTAAATTTCCAGCTCAGTTTATATTTCTGTATTTATTTAGATTTGTGCTAACCATGTAAAAGAGCACTCATCCCAAGTGAGGTGCTGCAGACAGACTTTCGAAAAACCAGATCTCATAGACCAAGGACCCTGAGCAACAGGCCTTTCACTGGATGGGTCGCTTCTGGCTAATTCCTCTATTCTGAAAAGATACCCAAGATTGACAAAGACATGGACAGTCAACATCTGATAATGCTAACTCTTTACTCAAAAGTAAACTTTTAGTAAATCCCACCAGTAAAATCACCATTTCTGGCAACATTTTCCTGTGCCCTTGAGACCTTCCCTTGAATTTTCCTTCCTTCCTTTCTTTTTCTGCATGATAAATTGTATCTGTAACACATCGCATTTACAACTCTCACACTCTTTGTCTGGGTGCATGATACCCCCGTAGCATCTTCCCACATCCCAGCTGAGCAACTGGGGACCTGGGCAGATGTTTACACTTGCATGGGAAGAACACGACAGCTCCAGGGACCGAATTCTCCTCTCTTGACTCCTCTTCTCCTTCAGCAGCAAAGTCCTGCCACAGGCAGAAAAATCTGCATTTCCCATGGGATGGCAGCACTCACAACACCAGCTGTTCTGCTTGTTTAGGTCTGCAGCCAACCCGTCCTTATTTCTACATGCCAGTGTTCCCAAATACCCTCAGATTGAGTTGCGTGTGCGCAAACCACACACGCTCATATGTAACACATACACCCTCAACTCTTAAAACAGAAAGATGAAGGGTTGGGAGGGTTTTTTGGAGGCCCCAAGAATTCTGCTGTCTTTATCAAATTAGGGTGAAAACTTTCATGCCAGATAAAGCCACCGTTACAGCTCCCTGGTGGGCTACAAATGGGCCTGAACCAACATCAAAGCCAGCAAAAGTTGACTTGAAAAAAACCAAAACAAACTCTGAGCCAACTGCCATCATTCAACACCAACTCAAGACTGAAAATGGGTTTTTTTTGAACCCTGTTTCAAAGTTGCCCTGTGCTCTCCTGAACACAACCGTGGGTCTCTGCAACAGTGCCCGAGTTAACACCATTCCCGGATGTTTCATGCCATAATGCTGGTGGGGCGGGGAAGAAAGTGCAAGCGAATATACCCTTATATCATTGGTAAGAGAGCAAATGCTCCTAGGAGAGGATTGTGAAATTCAGGTTGACATATCACAGTCGAAGGCCATTACATAAAACAATGACAACGTGCCAGAGTCCACAGCTTACGTGGCAACTCGGTGCTACTGGGGACAAAGCCTGCAGAGCACGTTGCAGACTTTGGGGGCCAGGAAGAAATATCTTATAAAGGGATTTGGAACCTTTGGGCTGTAACTGGATCCCCACACCACTCTTGCCATCTGGATGAAATTGCAGGGTTTTGACTGGGGGGGGTGTGACAGGGCCCACGTAAAGCAATGCCTCAGTTGACCCCACAGCCTTGCACATGGGTGTGAGTGTTGCCTCGGCAAAGGCCATGTGGCTGCTCCCCACCACCGGCTGCAGCAGCAGCCCTGCTCCCTGCTTCCCAAGGCAACAGCACGGCTGCGACAGGTGCCCTCCTCCATGGCAAGCCACCACAGGGCCGGGGCTCGGACTGGCTCAGGCGATGGATCTCAGCTGGCTCCTACCACTGGGGCACGGTTTTCTTCCAGCAGATTAGGTTAAAGTTTGGAACAGAAGCCATTCATCTCTTCATATCAACTTTGCCATCTCTGCAGTTTGTTTAACAGGCTATAGATGGCTTCAAACTCCAGCCAAGGGGTTGAAGATTGTGAAATTATTTACCACAAGAAGGGCTGTTAAAAAAAAACCCTCCTGCTCGTAGCAAGTCAGCTACCAAATGTGTTAGTTGCCAACATGATCTACGACATTTAAATAGAGTTATTAAAGTCATAAGGACAAGGCACTGCCAGTTTGACCGTGCTCCTACAGATTTAGCTTATTGGTTTGGCTTCTCAGGTAACGGCCTGTGGTTCTGGACGTGCCCAGGTCTCACCTAACCTGAGTGGCTGCGGACACGGTGAGAGGTGGGGGTCACGGAGTAAGAAACCTACTGTATGAAAAAAAAAAAAGGGTAACTGTTGGCTGTTTGCAGCACGAGAAACACGTTGAAATAGCAACGTTACAAAGGCTATTTGTCTTGTGCCTTGCAGCTTCCTGCTTCGGACTAAAAAAGTACAGCATATAAATAGAGCAGGCAAGTGTGAACTGATGATAGCAATACACTACTCCGCATTTAAAATCCCCGGAGCTCGAGTTTCTTTTGAGTCGTTTGGGATGATTTTGTGCAAATACAGAACGTTCAGTTACGGGCGCCTGCGAACAGGAGTCACGCTGCCGGTCACTCCTTCGGCCATCCTGGGACAGCAGAGAGGTTAGCAGCCTTAAATCTCAGTTTTCTCCACTTAAAAATAAACTTGGCAGCCCTCCCCAGAAAACAAGCACACTCTTCCCAAGGAAAACATTCTCGCCTGCAGATGCTTTTGTCACAGCAGCAGCGACAGTGGAACCGGAGGAGCCGAATTTGCTCGTCGGCCACACCAGTGTGAGCCCGCTGACGTCTGCACGGCTGATGCCAAGGGACACGTTTGCTCCCTGAAACGCCTTTTGAATTGAAATATACCTTTGGGGAAAACATTTTAAAAAAGAGAGGCCTCAGCATTAGGTTCTCAGTTCTGCACGCAAAACTGCTCCCATTTGGGCTTAGGAGCTTAGTTCTGGTTTGGGGGCTTTTTTTCTTTTTAAATATGACTGTAATCTTGGGTTGAAAGTTTACTGTATGAAAATCCATTTTCTCTTAGGACATACTTTTTGCAGAATGATCTAAGCAGCCTAGTAGCAAACAAGCCCCTTTCTATTTAACTTTAAAGTCATACCACAGAATATAAAAGTTAATTCTACCGAGAACCTCAGAAGGTTGGTATAACAAGGCACAGAAACAACAGCATGCTCTATTTAGTAGGATTTTTCTTACTAATTAATTAGCAGGCTTTTTCTCACTAAGAAGAGGCCTCATTCTTTTCCTCGTAAATATTGACTTTCTGTAATAAACACAGCTGGAAAAAAAAAAAAAAGGCACTTGTATGTCATAGTTCTCCTGTCACAGGTTTGTAGGGCGCTTCCTTTTTTCACAAGACCACAGATTTCCTCAGCCCGAGTTGTCTCGGTTGAGAGAGACAGTGGTTGTCGGCTGTTTGTTTTCCTCAATCCTTTCACTTAGAAGAGAGGGGAAAACCCCCAGTCTCTCTCTCAACGTGCTACTTGAAGGAGCTACGTGAAAAAACAAAAAAAGGGGGAAAAAAAAAAAAAAAAGGCACCAAAACCCAAAAATCCTACACACACAAAAGCCCCCACTCTAATAACAGAAGTCACATCAAGCCTTTAACCTCTGCATTTGTATCATTTGAGGGTTGGATTTCCAAAATTAAAATCTTGGGATGGCACCGGGAATGCGTGATGGGCAGCGAGAGGCTCCTAAGCAGCACCAGCAGTTCTGTCTTGAAAGGCCATTGCCTGGTGGAGACACAGATCCCCTACGCGGGCACGCACGCCACTGTGCCCATCACACGCTCTCTGCTGCTCGCGAGCAGGGCTGACAGCCCTGGCGGGACTGCCCTGCTGCTCCCATGAGGGACACGAGGATGGGATGTCACCTCGCCCCTGCTGACTGCAATACGCGATGCTCGGGATGCTCAAAGCCTCCCAGTGAAGTTGTTGACTCCTCACGTCAGACCCCAGGAGGCAGCAAGAGCTTCCCTTGGCGCCGAGCTAATATGCCTCAGGCACCAGCAGAAAACCCTGAGGCTCTTCAGCTTGAGCCTGTTCCTCTCCGTTGGTGATACTCGTATCCATCACGATCACCTGCGTCTGCCCTCCTTCAGCAAGGGCTGCCCCTGGCCTGCCAGTTATGGACTAAACAAAAAGCACTTGAGCAAATTACACACCTAACTGCCACCCAACCTTCAGGAAAGGTGGCAATTCGACCCATTCTCCTGAATGGAACAATTTGTGCCTGAAAGAGAAGAAATCCTCGCTTTCATTGCTGGATTCAGCCTCCCTCCATCCAGGACTGTACTGATGCCATCTGCTTTGTGGCTTAGAAGAAACAGATGCGTCCCCACAGCCTGGGCTCCCATGCAAGGCAACCAACCTGGCTTTCCCAGCAGTCTTCAATGCAGCAACACATTTCCCCGCACCAAGAATAAGTGAGACAGACGTACATAAAATGACACACTTTATTAAAAGTTACATTCAGCAGCAATGGACATATTTACTTAAGTAGATTTTAACTGTCAAGGAGCTTATAATTATAAATCCCTCTAAGGCGTTAAAAGCTCTTAGATGTTTTAACTTCTTTGCAATCATTTCATATAAATAGGTAAGGTAAATGATGCTTGCCTAAGAAGAAGATACCCCAGCTGCATTAAACAAAGATATACATATAAATATATGTATAAAACAATGATTTTTTTGTTATAAACTCATTGATGGGGATACTTCACGATCTTGAAGGCTTGGGCTCTGGCCCTGCAACTCTTATTCACGTAAGAAGTCTCCTGTTTAAGTTACCACGTGCGAGTGTACAGATTGCTCACACAGATGAGAACTGCAGGGCAGGGCCTAAGCTTTGGCAGAATCAGCAAAAATGTCAAAACACTCAGTGAAATATATTTACAATCTGTGCAAGTAGCATCACCTACTGTTATTGATTACGGAGGTCCCTCTCGGAAGCTAGCAACAGCAGAAAGGCACCGTGGCAAAAGCTAATCGGCATCCGTTAGCTCTTAGGTTTTGACGTTGTAGCTCTCCCTTCTGAAGAGCAGCATTTGGGCTCTTGAGCCTTGGGGACATCATTTGGTGTGAGAGACAGAGAGAGCACCAGCAGCATGCAACTGCAGGCCTGAGCTCAGGGCACAAAGGCATCGAGTCTCAAGTTCTTCCAGCTCCAACAGCAGAAACCTCCCTTGATGTGCAGCGGTTCATTTGCTTTTTCCGAGTGTCAACAAGAAAAATGCCAACCACTTCCAGTATTAGCCAACTGCCCACCCCCCAATAAATAGTGATCATTTAATTTACCTTTGTTCCCTTAAACTGTTCTCTATGCCTCTAATGAGCATGTGTGTGAGGAAGAGGAAATTGCTGTTGAAACAGAAGCTGTGACTAGATCTGATGAACTGCATAAACTAATTTGAATTAATACAGCTGCAGGGTCTGATTCTCTACCAACTTACCGCTGACTTTACACTTGCGTGCAACTCCTTTGGCTTCGTTGTGTACAATAGGTCTAGTCAAGAAAGGCAAACCTGGCTCTGTGTTACGCTGGTGGCTGGTTACTGCACGGCATGTGGCTGACGCAGACTCCCAGAATCAATTCACTGCAAGTTTCTCAGTGCTGAATGCCAACTGGTACGTGAAGCCCCATCCTCACGGGCAGGCGAGGCTTACAGAAGGGGTTTTCACCACCACAGGGATGCTGGAGCAGTGGCATCAAGACCTCAAACACGTATGAGTAAGTGTGTACGAAAGGCACACTCCAAGCTTTATTCCTAAAATACCTCAGTCGTTCACTGACGACAACTGCTTTTCTGTATTCCGCTTTGACCTAGCAGCTTTCCTACCATCAGCTCCCCATGCCTCGGCCGCATCCGCTCTGCTCTCCAAAGACCAGACTGTTGTCTGGTCTTTGCAGTAGAAAAGGTGGCTCCAGCCTCGGAAGCAAAAACGCAGCATTGACCAGCTCAACCCAGCTACTGTTGCCTCCACGCACTCCCTCTGCCTGGGAAGCAGCTGACGCCTGGCTGCAGCAAGGCTGCCAGCCCGACACCAGCAGAGGAGTTGTGGACAATTTAGTCTCCCTCCACTCACTTTTATTGGCCTTGCACCATTCCTGCTAACCACCACTTGCTCTTCACCTTAGCACATGGAGGCAGAGCGCTGGCTGGCTGGGGGAGAATTTCTTGCAGGAAAAATAGACCCTAAACCTGGAAATGGCCATCGCCTCTCACAACCAGGATGCTCTATGGACTAAAGGACGGTCAAGAGAAAGAGATTTTCTTTCAGTGAAATACACAAATCCCTGCTTTCCACGCAGTATTTTTGAAGGACACAATTGAAGCCAATGGGAAATGTTTAAATGGTAGAAGAATCAGACCCTGAAGTACATTACTTTTATCTCAGCCACCTCACTGGCACAAAAAATGAGATGGCTTCCAAGAACAGGTTTGAGTTTGGGATGAAGAGAGGGAAATGCCCCTTCCTTCCCTTTACTCCACATCTGTTGGTTTGAATTGTGCTTTAAATAAGACAACAGAATTTCTTCAGGGAGAAACTAGAAATAGTGGAGCCAATAATATTTTCACCTTTGATCAAAATGGCTTCTATAAAAAATGGAAATGTTACAGGGGGGAAATCATTGCAAAAATATTTTGGTTTAAGAAGTGACTCCATGTAATGGAGGTGCATTTTCAAATGCACCGAGGACAATTAAGTACCCAAAACCCACTGAACATGAAAGTGAACTGGGACCACAACTCCCATCTGTGCCCCCAAAATCTTCTAAAAGACAGAAGTGCCCTCTTGGGCTCTGTGGAAATCCTGTAACTTTTCTTTTAAAGCCATCCCAAGAAATACAGAATACAGCAGAAACCTGCACAGCTGACTCAGCCGCCACCTTTTGTTAGAGCTTAGAGCTGGAAGGAGCTCCTCCGGCATTGCCCCCCGCCCCCCACCAGCCAGGCCTGTGGCAAGGGGCCGGCCACTCCTGCAAGCCCCTGAAAGAGGAAGGGTGGGAAAAGGCAGGAGAAGCCCATGAGCTTTAGCTCAGAAGAAAGCTGGCAAAATATGGTGCTTATTTACTCAAGTTAACTCTTGCTGAAGATGAGTTTACAGAAGGTAATGACACCATTACAGCTCCATACAGAAAGAAATTTCTAAGCTTTTTAAAAAAAATAAAATCCCATACATGCTTCAAAGTACAGGTATAATTTCTTTTTTTTCCTGAATCCTCCATTGGAACTTGAATTTAAAACACAGTTTAACTCCTCAGTATGTGAAATCTCATGGCCACATTAATCGAGAACATCTGAAGCCAGGAGAAAGAAATCACTTCCAGTTATGTTGTCAGTGTTATGTGCGTAACATTCCCACAGCTGTAGATCCATTGTGCTCCATGTTATAAATAAGAAATTGCATGGTGACAGCTAAAATTCAAAAGCGTTAATGTTTTTCTTTGCAACTCTTTTTCTATTTTTTCTTTTTTTTTTTTTTTTTCCAGTCTTTTGAGGTTTCTCCCCTTTCCCTCCTAGTAGAAGTTACTTGAAGCAACATTATTGCTTACCCAACTGACATATTTACGGTAATTAAAAAATAGTAAATGCCAAGCAAATATGACTAATGTTGCTATTTGGCAAATAAGCCAGAAACAACTTCTATTGATTCCGAACCAGGCTGTTCGTATTTGCGTTAACAAACATTTCTCCTTCTTCTGCTCATCTTGGTTATCCCAGTGCTTCAGGGAGAAGTCTCAAGGCATCTCTAAGGATGTGGCCAAACGCTGCCCCGACCTCCGCTGCACACGGCAGCTACCACCGAAGCCATCGAGTTGCAGAGCGCAAACGCAGCTGAGTTGGGCCCCGTGAACGAATACAAACGAGCTCCCTTGTATCTCTCGCGTTCTAGGTTGTGGTCCTTTTCAACCATGAAAAACAGCTACAAATTGTTCCCAGAGCTAAAGCACTTAACATCTTGGCACTTGGTTGTTTTTAACTTTGTAACAATAGGCACTGTTCACTCCTCTCAATCTCAGCTTTTTATTCTATAATAAAGCAGGAATACTGATGAAAGGCTAGTCACGGCTTCTCCCCGTGGTATCAGGGTGGTGGCATGTGATGATTCACATGGGGTGTGTTTGATCCAAGAAAGCCCAGCCTCTGCTTATTCTTCCTTTGTTCTGTCATCTAAGGTGGAAAGGCAGAGAGAGACAAGTTGAGAATTTTTTTCTTTTTTCTTCTTATTTTTTACTATTATTTAGCAGTGACAGAGCAAGATACATATAAGCAAAACAACAGGGAGTAGAATTCCTTTTTTCAGCACTGAAAATTACAAGTAAGAGAGGCCTTTGAAGTGGAGATCTGTTTCCTGCAACGTATGGACATTTTATTTTCATTTGTACATTATTCTTATCCAGCGGCAGGTCTTACAGTGTGTCATTTGTGCAGCTATCGTGTTGTGTAGCCCTGCAGAGGGTCAGCATTTGCACTTGGTGCTGTACAATCACAGAATTAAAAGATGGTCCCAGCCCCAGAGGGTTTAAATTTAAGCCGGGAGGGAACAGATTCAGCCAGAGGGGGATGAAAAAAAACCCACCAGGACGATATGGGTAAGCACAATAAGCAACAGTCTCAGCACATCCAGCCTAAACCTTTGTCGAGTTTTTCACAGGGAAAAAGAGTTTTAAGGAAGGTTTTCCTCTGTTGATACCACTGAAACGCTTCCCATAAAGAAAACACAAAGATGCTTTTCTGAAACTGTAATGAGCAACCCAGAGGTGACCAGCATCTTCAGCAAAAAAAGGAGCTGGCCTTTTGATCCTGAAGTGAGAGAAAACACGTAAGGTGGTTTTGACGGAGCAGGGCTTTAAGGGAGGCCAGCAGCTTGTGCTCCGTGCAGGAGAGAAGGGGGAGACGCAGGAGGAGCACAAAGACAAGGGTGACACAAGCAAAGCAACAGGCTCAGCAAATTGTTTTCACAACAGCACTGTTGATATTCTTAGTGGGGGGAAAAAATCCAAGTGTCGGATTCAGAAAGCTTTTCTACCGATTCCCATCAGTACACAGCTATTTCTGACGCTATGCCTCTTTTATTGCCAGGTTACGCCGTACCCGCATATGCAAAGCCCGTCATCGCTTCTGCAGTTTTCCCTCTGTCCTTGCACACTCACTGGGAGGATTTCGTAACTAATTCCCCCTCGGCTTTTCTCCTTACCTGTTCTCTGCTGTTGCTAATAGAGTACAATTTCATTCCAAACCCCTATCGGTGTATCTACTGAGAAAGCTTACTGGAGGGAAAGAGAAAACCTTCGTAAGACAAAAGTCTCTTTTGTAACACTGTCCTGACTATGACCCGATGAAAGCTAGCGCGTTCACCCACACGTGCTCACGTTGCTACCCACTGCAGGGCACTTACCTGTTCCTTGAGCTCAGCAAGCTGACTGGAAAGCTGTTTTACAAGGCTCATGGTTGACTCCAGCCTCTCTTGCAGGTTCCTGATTTCGTTTTGCTCACTGTCGCCTTCATTGCTAACCAGGGACATGGCTCTCATCCGAGGGAACCAGTCCAAATTCTTCTCCTACACGGGTATTAGAAAAATCAGTAATGTTAGTAGGGGTTTATGCAGTGCTACTAAGCTGAGAGTAGAGAATGAGAACTCTGAAGGACTTCTACTCAGTGGATGACACACAGCAAGTGAGCCTAAGAACTAGTAAATTCAGAAAGTATTTTACACAAGCATTTTTATTCTTGGTTCTCCTTAGCTACAGGGAAGGCACCAAATCTTGGTTTCCCCACAGCTGCACCTGTATTGCAGCGTGGGCAGTGTCGGCACATTCATCCATGGCTTTGGCATGCAGAAATGCCCGCTGGGTCAGCTCTGGGGAGACTCCTCTGGTACAATAGCACCAGGAAAGCTCGAGTGCTCCCCGTGCTTTGCTCTTAAGTGTATGCAGGGACACATCTCCCCACTGTCTCTTCAGCTTGGCTGGCCGCCATCTATTTCGGCTGTCCTTGCAGCAATGTCAGTGAGCCAACATCAGGAAAACAGGACAAGCCAGAGTCCTCTCCAGACCGGCCTGGAGTGTGCCTACTGCAAGAGCAGAGGGACCTTGGATTCAGCTGCCCACAACAGAAGATCTGGGGTCCTGGGAATGGCTTAGGCTTCATTGTGCTATTCAGACTGTATACCTTAGGTAAAATGCAAGCACAACCCCACGGCCAAGAGCTAACCTGCTAAGGACCAAGCAGTACATGGAATAGCGCTGAATTGGGTGGACTCAGGCTATGAATCTAATAATAATAAAAAAACCTGTAAATGGATGATACGAGTCAGGAAGGTGCTGCGTATCAGCATGAGCCTGAATTGTCTCCATGGCTTGGGGGCACAGATATTTGTGTGCAAAGCGTAACAGAGGAAACTGAAGGGTGCAAGCCTAGGAGGAGTGGCAACCGTGTGGCAAGCAACCTGGTTTGCCTGAAGGCACGAGACAAAGGAAACAGGTCCTGTAGCTGGCGATGCGTTACATCAACGCACCTCTGCCCTCCACCTTGGGGAGGATGTGGTTAGATCATATGCATGGTGTTTTGCAACGGGCCTCTATGGACACGTGCACTTGAAAACTTTAGAAGAGAAACAGAATGAAGTGTGTTTCTTCCAGTCTCCTGGGTGGTGAATGGCCCTGCAGAAACAGCACTATATTGAAAAGAAAAGGAGGAAAGAAAAGGAGTTTCTTCCAGAAGTCCACCTACAAGACTCCTGGCATGCAAGAGCTGTGCTACTTATGTTGTCCCGGCTTGGTATTTGGTAAAGTTTTTAAGTAAGTGCATTGAACTTACTGGAGTCTCAGACTTTGCCTCACCACAAAACCAGAAAAGCCAGCAATGATTCTGCTGTATTTACAGCTGGGCAGCCCAGGGCAGCCATACTTGAGCAGGGTCCATACGGACCAGCCTGGCAGAGCTGCGAGCTCAGGGATGCACCAAGTGAATACAGCTTTATCGTGCTTCCAGAGAGAGTTGCTTTCAACTATGCAGTGCTCTGTCCTGATCACCAAACCCTCCCCTCCTACACCAATATGGTTTAGAAACAATCAAGCTAACCCTCGGTAAGCATGGAAGCACTGATGGTATTAATGTATTTCCACTATTTGTGTTAGCCCAGTCCCCTCTGTTACCATGGATAACACTAAATGCAAAGCTATAAGAATTTTGGCTTGTTTTCTTCTTTTTAACTCAAAACTTCTAATGAGTTTTTGTCTGGCTGTGCAACCTCTGGTCCTGTCACTAAACCAACAAGATGTTCAGGGAATAAGACCGTGCCCCTCCGTTGCATTTTGCAGCCAGGGCTCAGTCAGCCGTGTGCGCTGGTGGAATGAGGCTTTTTTCCTCGCTGCCCACTTTTTGAGCCTCGTGATCTCATTATGACAATTTACTGTGGTTCCGCATGATGCCATTTTCAATGGGTCATAACTCATTCAAATCAAAACCTGTTTTCACCAGCTCCGCTGGTGTGCTCGAAAGGAGCGCACGTGACCCTCCCTGCTGGATATCCCCAGCGGACACATGGAGCGGTAGACTCCTAGTTCTGCTGCACACGTTTCTGCTTACAAGACCAGCATTCATTTTCCATGAGTATGCTCTGATATTCATTTTAAATTTATTTTGGCTAGGATCTAGCAGAGCATTCATCACGTGCCTAGCGTTAAGCACAGGTGTACTCATTTATACTAAGCTTAGCTTGTGCACAGTGCCTTTCTGGATCAATGCCTTTTTTTTGCAAAATGTTTGCCAGCAAATTTGTCTGCCACTACAGGCACAGAAAGTTAATTCAAAAGAGCTACCGCGAACAGAGCTGCACTTGTATCTGAATGTTTCCTGAAAAGCTCTGGTATCTGCACCCGTTACAGCTTCTCTTGCTTGAAGCACCTGAAGATACCAAATGCAAGGCCACATGGCCATAGGAGCCAGCTGAGGGACCAGGAGCCCTTTTTGGCAAGGCTCACCATAACGCCAAAGTTTCTAAAGCCAAGCTGCACAGGGAGAGCAATCTGAGGCTCCATCATTGCGGTTCTTGTGTTTGCTGAGCACTGCTGCCAGGATTGTGAAATGCACTTTGCTAGTTTTGTTTTCCATCTGCCACTCCCTCGCTCCTCCAGGACGCAAGGCAGAGACTGCCGACTGCCTTGGAAGATTTTTGTGGACTGACCCTCCGCAGCACTACAGCATCCAGAGGAACACCACACAAATCTGTGCAGATGCCAGATACCCCAGCTCAGTGGGCTTGCATGTCTTGAGGCTCCCAGTGTCACCTGCTTCCCTCCTCCTCGGCACAACATTATAATTCCTAGGAAGAGGGAAGACCAGGAGCAGGTGAAGACAGGGAGCACAGAGCACAGAGCACCTCACCCACTGTCACACGACACAGTGGTGCTGATGGTAGCTCTTCAGCTAGTACCACTCTGAATCACGTGCCAGCTCATCTCAGCCACCACGAGCTCCAGAGTCACACGAGCTCAATGACAGACTCCACTCATTTGCATGTGCTCAGCTTTGCCTTCCCAGCAATGCTGTGATAATCTCTCCCAAGAAAGAAACCCCGCTGTGGTTTAGTTACAGACCAAGAAGAACTAGTTACAGACCAAGACCAATTCTTGCCAAAATTTTGTGGAGATCAAGAAAGGACTTGATCCAAGTTCTAAGAGAAGCTGATGGGTTTTCACGGATCAGAGACCTCATGAAAAGATGCTACCGACTTCTATAGCTTTTGCTGGCAGCAGAGAGTCAACAGGTCAAACAGCTGACCACAGGTCTCAACTGGTAGTCCCAAGTGCTGTGTTGGGTGCAGGCGGGACTTTGCTTCTTGGTTCTCAACTGCATATACATCTAATGAAATCCAGTCCAGTTGTGTATCTTTGTCATGCAAAGTATCAGAAAGATTCAAAATTCAGTAGGTCAGTAGGAAACACATTCTAGCCTGCCAGCCTGTCTTCAAGTTAAAAATACTTAGCTAGCTTTCACCGACAGTTCTGCTATAGTGCTTGCAGTAGGTATATTCCCGTGCTGAACTGCATGCTTTTGCCGGTCAGTATTATCTTACTTTTTTCATTGCATTATGAACTGCAGAACTTTATTAAAGGGCAGCATGAAAATTAGCTCTGGCACACAGCCCTATTTGCTGAGTCTATACCACAAACAAACAGCAATTGCTGCTGGGGACAAAAAACTTTTGATTACAAGTCTGCCAGGATCCAGAAGGCAAATAGGACAAGGCTCTTCTGCTGAAAATCTTAGTGATCTGTAAGCGTTCACGAGGGGACAGGCACTCTGTGACTGCTCAGCTATGGGAAAGCTATTTTTACTTCAAGGTAATTGCTTGTCAATTAACTGGAGGTAGTTAAAATGTTTGTACAACTCCAAACATTTGTTCTGGGACTTAAATGTTTATAGGCTTGGTCCAGGGTTCACCTTGACCAACAAACACATGTTAAAGCTGTAACATGCCTCCTCTACGCTGCAGGTGTGCTCCTGCTTCACCTTATTTGACTGGTGCGGGGATGGGATTTTGCAGGATATTATCTGTCACGTCTTAGCTATTACTCTTAGAAATCCAACCATTTTGCCCAGGATAACATTCACTCAGACATTTTGAACCCTGTCTGGAACCCAGCAGCAATTCGGACGATGGAGGTAGGCTGCTGGCAGGGAGCAGGGCACACCTCTGCAAACCTCTGTCACGGGACTCAATCAACAGCCACCACATTAGCACGAGGTGACATAACTTGAGTATAAATGAGCTCACAGAGGGTGAGGTATGTGGATGGGATGCTTTAAAATGAAGTAGCTGCCTGGACACAGAATTAATTGTTGAAATGTACTGAAATCTCCTTTCTAAACAATCGAGGCTGAACGCAGTATATTGTTACTGTTATTTCATTCTTGCACAGGATAGCAGCTATTCGCAGCCCAACCGCAGCAGCCCACCTACGGATCACAGCATCTTCCTGCTCCATCCTCCCTCCGCAAGCATAACGTGTGCCTTGCAGAATTTGTACTTAAGTATACATCTGTGTCCAGGGCAGAGAGTCAGCCAGACAGGAAGGCTGCAGGGACAGAAGGGAGCTGCAGCCTCCTCTCCGTCAGTTCAGCTGGGGAAAAAAAAAAAAAGGGAAAAAGGCAGGTGGGGCTAGCCAAAAGGCTGCCGGCCAAACAGACTGCACATGAGCAGAGCAGACATTTCGTGTGGCGATCCAGCATGCTCGCTCCCTCCGTCCTCCCCCCGCGGCTGGCAGGACTCCAGCGGGAATCACAGCTCACCCAGGGCGAACACCTCTCTCTGCAAGGTACTCTGGGGACACGTAGCTGTGAGGTGCCGATGGCGAGGGCACATGTCTGAGAAATCAGAGGGCTTAGAGGATTTGCTACTCGTGTTTTCCGAGAAACCTTGAACCCTTCTTATCGGAGAGGCATGTTCAAAGCAAAAGTCTGCGTTTGCCTCCTGGAGTTTTCTATGCAACTTTCTCCTTCCCTTCTGTGGGCTTTCCAGGGCGAGGGCAGAGCTACGGGCTAAGTCCTCCCTTCAGTAAAACATTGCCATTTTTCTGACTTTGCTAGCTCTGGTTGAGCGTGGATGGAGAAAAGACTGATGAAATTTGTTTAGAGTTTCTATACTTTGTACAAAGCCTCTTTCCAGCCATCCCTGTCCTGTTGGCACAGCCAACTGGCTTCAATCGAGCTCTCACGCTGAGCTGAATCCATGCCTCCAGAGTAATTGGCAGAGGGAGGTTTCTTTAGGAGGTGCTGGTTTCACAGGCTAGCAGCGAGATGGATCAGCTGCAACCAGCAGGAAAGACTGGGCTGAGCCTTTAAAAAATAGATTACTAGATAACAATGAGAGAAAATAGGTCAAAGACTAGGACAAGGGGGATGAAGTAGAGAAGCGAAGGCAGCCTAATGCATGCTTTCTGCTGGTGCCACTGCCACGGGCTCAGAGTGCCACGCCACCATCAGCTGTACCAGACTTTGATTTCTCCAGCAGACTCTAATGCAGTGACTGTTAGCCCCTTCTACCCCGTGACCCCTTGTTGCAACACACAAACAAGCCATTTCAGGACTTCCCTCCTATCTATTCAAAAAGAAAAGCAGCGATGACTGCTCATGACTCCTCCTGGGTTGTGACCTCCGAAGCTGCGCACACCAGAGCAGGAGACAGGCCTCTGTATCCCCCAGCCCACCGTTCCCCTGTCTGGCACAGACCGTTTGCTCCTTGGTGACTCAGCGAGGTGAGTGAGATGGCCTTCAGGAGGGTTATTTGTTACCTAATAATGAGGCTGAGAAAACAAGTATGCTTAAAGCCCTCTGAGCTCCTCAGCTAGACAGTTGCTTAAGAGTGCAGAAGAGGAGCACAGACATCGCCATGAAGGTTTGCTGGCTTGGTGTGCTGCCCTGTGCCATTTGTGGTATCCCACCTTGCAACACACATTCATAGAATCATAGAACGGTTAGAGTTGGAAGGGACCTTAAAGATCATCTAGTTCCAACCCTCCTGCCATGGGCAGGGACACCTTTCCACTAGACCAGGTTGCTCAAAGCCCCATCCAACCTGGCCTTGAACACTTCCAGGGATGGGGCATCCACAACTTCTCTGGGCATTTGTGGGCATGCAATGAACAGCAACCACTGTGGCAGCCTGGCAAAAGCCTCCTACAGCTCGAGAGAGACTGTAGCCTCTCAAGTGTGCACTGGGGCTGGTAAACCCCTGCTGCACTGGCATTGAGGGAAGCCACTGCCGGTCACCCGGCCTGAGGAGCAGCACTGCGGGGCAGCACTGCACAGCTTCACCCTCAGCGACTCAGTTGCGCCCTAGGACCTGTGCCTCAGCATGAAGGCAAACAAACCATTGGCATTGCTGCTCTTCAGCAGGCAGCTCATGTCCTTCCAGGCACAAGAACGAACAGGCCGTTCACTCCCCTTTCTTGAGCCAGCACCTTGAATAAATACTTCAGTGCCGGGTACAAAGAGATCTATTTACTGAGAAATTATTCTGTATGTCTGAAACGTAAATAAGTCCATCCATTCTCTTCCCAGATCTGCTGCCTGTATAAGCAGAGAGTGATCAGTCCAAATGACCTTTTGAAAGCTATTATTTTTCTGCCTAGGGATAGAGTCTGGTCCTAAAAATCTGTAGTTAGGTATCTCCCATAGCCACCTTAAAAGAGGATTTTTAAGATTTAAACTATCTTGTGCTTTAGATGACACAGGGCAATAACCACTTTGTGATTTAATCACAGACAATAATAATTTGGTTCAGTGCATGATTCAGCTAATCCACAATTTGATAAACGTTCATCCTAAACTACAAACCCGAATAGCTTTCTGCAAATCCTGTTTGACACTTTAATGTTAAGACTGCATTTGATAAGCAATCTGTGCTGTACAAGAATATAGGGAGGGAAATTAGGAATTGTTAGGCATCTATATGCAGCCGCAACAGTAATTCAAGAAAAATAAAAAATAAACCTTGGCAATTACAGATAAATCTTTATGCAACAAGAAAACTTATAGGTCTGGCTGGGTCTATACTGGATTGATACGTGCTACAGCTTCCACAGCTCATGGAAAAATATAGAAATCTCTTTCCCCCTGAAAGAAGGTTGGAACCATAAAAGAGACCCACTGTTTGCTTTAGCAGCGTCATTGATGCATTTACTTTCATTTTAACTTGGCTGAATGTTTTTGAGGGCTGCAACAGAATCTATCACCGTAATATTGAATAATTGTGAGTTCTTTGAGACTGATATCCAGGCCAGTCAGTTATAAATGTCTCAGTGTTTTAGTATCAGCATTCCTGCTTGTGATATCCCTGCAAAAATTATGGCGAGGAATGATAATAAACCTCAAATTGCGAAGATGTTTCTCTGATGCTGTATGTGGCACTTTCGATACTCAGCTTGAAACTCTGTGAAGGACCCTGCTTTTCCAAGAACAAACACCTCAAAATTTCTGCTTATCAAACACACCTAAAGGACTTGGCATTTAGCTCCAAGCGATGGAAACAATCATGAAAATAATCTTTTACAGTCGAGACCGTAAGTTTGAACGTGATCTTGCACTATTGTTATGGGCAAAACCATATGCAAATGCTAAGCAGATGAGTCAGCAGTGTCCCCTTACAGTGAAAAACGACAGCCATGACCTGGTCTGCATCAGCAAGAGCACAGCCAGCACGTCGAGGGAAGAGATCCTGCTTCAGCCCGGAGCAACTTTAACCCAGAAGGTGGAACGCAGAAACCGAACTAAGCAGCTTTGTCACCATCGCACTGAGACTGCACCTTCCAACCACCCTCCAGGTGGGAACCCGGGCAAGGACCGCCGCCGGCTGGGGACCTGCGAGAGTTGCATGGCACAACTTTTGTGTGGTTGGAGGGCCCAAGCTTGTAATGCACCCCTGTACTGCTCTCCTTGAAGCCACATTTGCTTCTTATGTCTTCCCTTCCCTGCAGCACACGTTCATTTCTCAACTTGATTTCTTCTGCTGTTTCAATCGCTCTCTACCACCTTATCTCTATCATAACCCTGAGAATTGATATTCTCCTCTGCAAATCTTTAGGAATCCCAACACTACCGTCTGAAGCTAGGATTTGGCGCTTAATATTTGTGCCCTTAAAATAGATAGAATTATAGATTTGTGCAAAACACAAGTTTATTTTTCCACATTCCTATGTTTTCATGTTGTTAGTGGTTACGGGACATGCTTTAGGAAAAACACTTCAGATTATTCATTTAAAATAATTAAATTATTTCTGATATAATCCCTGGATCTTGTGCATAATGAAACAACATCTGGTACAGTGATTAGAAAATAAATGTTCTTGGCTTATTTTTTTTTTTCTTTTGTTAAACAGATGTTGTTGATACAAAACGCAGAACTGTAAATCATAGCCTGCATGTGGACACAGACTGTCACTACTGAGCAGAAATTTACTGTGGCTAGATAGAGATTTGAAACAGCAATGAATCACTGGCTTACTAACTTTATTCACGTGGGTATGGTTTCAATATTCTGACATTAAGTGCACATGTCCTTAAAAAAAGAACCTTTTAATGGCAGCATGGGAGGCTCTGGTTTAGTTCCAGCTGTCTCGGTGGGGGAAGCACAGCGTAATGCAATGGCAGCCTCTGCGCAGAGGCACCTGGCAGTTCTCCGTCTCCTCCTTCGCAGCTCATTGCGGTGCTGCTATTGAATCCCACAGGCTCGGCTCCCTCAATGCTGAGAGCGGCACCACTTAGTGCCACACTGGGTATGGCACCCTGTCACAGGAGAAGGGCTGAGCTGCTCATGCAGCCCCCCACCCCCCACCCCCCCCAAAATGCTCGCAGCTCTAACTTCTTTCTCCCTCTCCTTTCCTCATTCCCCCCAACATCATTTCAGCAAATTCACCGTTTGTTTGCCAGACTGGCTCATGCCTAGCTGAATGGTAACAATATTTCTGCTTCCCGTTGACCGTGTTTAAAGTGAACAGAATTGCGATGCTTCTCCAGTCCCTTGCCATTCCTATCAAACTGCTTGCACTAGCATGCTGAAGCCCCCCTTCCCCTGTTCTTCTTCTAATATTGATTTTCTTTTGCAAAACATTCTAGCAGGCACACTCCAGATACTGAACTCCAGACAAAAGCCAACGGCACTAATCCCACTGCAATGTAAACATACCCTCCAAGCATGATGGCACTGCTGGGGACAGCGATGTTGTCTGCTCCTTAGAGACATACTTACCATTCGGCTGGTAAGGACACCACAAATTTTGACTCATTTTTGTCAATCTAAGTGCTGGTTTGATCCAGTGGGGATCAGGGTCTAACTCCATGGTTAAGCTCCAAACCATGACCTCTACCTCGCATCTTTTTTAGCACAGGATTCAGGTGCATAGTCGTTGAAATTCATGGGTTTTTTTTCACATTTAGCTTTAATTCTCTGGTCCTGTCACCTTGTATTTTGCAAGTACTGTCCCTTTCATAGCATTAGCTTCAATTTGGTGTAACAGAATCTTTGGGAAATACAAAGACTCAGCTGGAGACTCGTTTTTCAGAGGCTCAGGACTTGACCTTGTTCTCAGCTTTACACAGGCAGAGCTTTGCCAATTGCAGCATGATTGCTCTGGTTTAGGATGCTGCCAGAATCGAGGCATTTTGAATCCTGATCTGAATGTTCCTGCTTTGGGCCCATTTTGACTCTGATGTATTTACACATGGTGCGGTATGAAAGGACAATCTAAAGAACAACATTTTCTTTTAAAATTAATAAGAATTATTACCTATCATCAATGGGCTATACAGAACTTTTTTTGAGCAACCATGCGATCATGCATATGCCATACACATGCATAAATGCACACACTCAAGTATCAGTCAGAGGAGAGGAAAAAGATCTAGGTTTCTCTTTGAAGCACCTCTTGAGAAAACACGACCAAGCAATGGCCACCTTTCACTCTTATGGGCCTGAACGCTACCAACCTGCTCTCAAATCCCTTGCTCCGTTCAAATGCTCGCCCATG
Organism: Burhinus oedicnemus; assembly: GCA_008921705.1. Classification (NCBI taxonomy): domain Eukaryota; kingdom Metazoa; phylum Chordata; class Aves; order Charadriiformes; family Burhinidae; genus Burhinus; species Burhinus oedicnemus. The sequence continues at coordinate 3,746,915 of VFFE01007500.1, forward strand.
GGTTTTGTACATTCCTCTGCATGGCGAGCACAACTCCTTGCCTACGCAGACACGATAGCCAAGGAGAGGCCCCTTGGCAGGTCTGGCTGTGGCTGGGTGAAAGGCAGATCCCACAAGGTGCCACCTGCCTACTGGGAAGCACAGAGCACTTCTATTCCTGTTGGGAAATAGGCGGAAACCAGCAAAACCGTGCCCTCAAGGTGAAACATGTATTCGTTCAGGTTCGTGTCTACCGTGCGCTGTTTTCAGAGGCTGCAAGCATAGATCAATAAAAGAAAAAACCACCACGGTACTTTGTGAACCTTTATCTGCCTGTACTACATTTTCATTTAGTACTCTTGCTCGCATTGCTACGAAAATACTGAGATGGATCCTCTGTACAGATTTTCTTTTTCTTTGTTTTTTCAGCCTAGCATTTAAATATGGTTTGCTCTGTTCAATTAAAATGCATTTTCTCTTGAGAACAAGCAGATGATTGGTTTCACAAACCCCGAGTTACAATTTTCCTTCAGCAGCACCCAGCAAAATGAAAAACAGAGACAAAACATTTTAATCACATGTGTGTAAAATACACAGGGTTCATTAAATACGATTTAAAGTTGCCTGTTTGCTTTGGAGGCTCTTTAAAGCTCCTACTACCCCAAACTCACAGAAGTGTAATGTGATTCCTGATCTATTGAATTTTGTAGGATGGCTGTAGTGGGTTCCATTATGTATAAATTGGATGCAGCCAATTTACAATCTCCGATATATACTTTTATCTCAAAATGCCCTGTGAGGCAATTGTGTAAAGTACTTTATCAGGGATTGTTGTTGGTAATATTGCAAGATTTCATGATGTAAAAAATACATCAATGTCATTTAAATTGAACAAAATGGTTCCCATTTTTTTTTCCTGTAGAGCATTTTTAACCATCTTCTCAACAAATTTGTTCAATAAATACTGTAAGAAACAAACATTTTGCACTTTGTCCCACAGATACAATTTGCTAACCTGATTGATTTCTTTCTCTACAACTAATCTGATTTCTTTAGGCTATATATCTTCTCTTTTATTAAAGATGATGCAATCTTAGCTTTTTATCATACACACATCCACCACACTAAAAAGAGAGAAGATTCCGTGAACTAGCCTTGCAACCAAACAGAAAAACCTGACACAAATCTCATAAAGCTGATCCCAAAAGATAAATAGCACAATGAGACCAGAGTTACACAAATTCAGAAACTTATCCGTGTAGACTAATATAGGTCAGTGGATTTTTCTTCCCATGACAGATATAGAAAACAAGTAACTTCATCCTACACCTTGTAAAACAGGCTCACACTAATGTTACACCCAGCTCCCCCAAATCTTGCTGTCTCTGAGCTGTAAGAACTCAGAACCAGAACTACGTTTTTTGTAGCCTTTCCCTGTTTTACTTCTTGCAGAATCTCACTGCTATGTTTTGTGTCCAACCAACACTTATTTACTTTTAAATGGTGTTCCTAGTAAGGCAACAACCTCAAGACTCATCTCCCTGTTCTTTTACTAATTGCCTTTATGTCTTTGAGCTAACCCGTAGTCCTTCCATTCCTCAGCATCTGCAGTTATCTGCCTAGGCTGTGGACAATTTTGGAGTCTTTCCCATTCAAGAAGCCAGAAGCTTAGTACCACTGTAATACAAAGAACAGTAATTGTTTTCAAATGTTGCAGTAATATTCTCAAACAGCATTGAAGTGTTCTGTGTTTGTTGCTTCTCCCATAGTGCAAAATCAAACGAATTCAGTTTACACGCTTTGGGATCTGCTCATTGCATTGTTCCTCTGGGGTGGAACTTCTTATCACTATCTGTCACCCCAGTTAAGGTCCAGTTTTCATTAGGCAAAGCCATACACAGCCAGTCCCAGGAGAATCAAGGCTCTGTTACCGCCAGCATTTTAAGCGCAACAGTAGGTGCCTATCCAGCGCCTTGGAGAGCCTTTCCATCATTTGAAATCACAGAATAAAGATCTGCCCACACACAGATCCATCTCAGGCCACATGCTTCTTTAACAAAGGGATAAAAGATGGCTTTTGCAAGCTGCCTGGAAAGTTAACAGCTCTAGTCTCTGGCAGGTCAAGGCGGGAGTGGATTCCAGCAGGGAACCGCAGGCCATGTCCTGCCAGCAGCACTGCTCGGCTTGAGGGCGCTCCAGCTGGAACACCTCCACTCCGTGTTTGTGGGGATGTGCAAGTTTCAAGGAACACAGCCTCATGCCCAGACCCCTCCTCGAGTTTTTAAGGCCAGCAGCAAACAAACAAACAGGAACCCAACTCGGCTCATTTATTTTAATTTGCAAATTGAATGAATTGAAGTTGGAAGGAGGACAAAGAGGCTGTGACTACACTGTATTATCAAGGCAGAACCCATCTTTATAGCAAAATCAGCCTTCGAAGCCTAAATACTGCTCAACAGACAGGTGGCCAAATCTTTCAAATGCAGAGGAAATCAAGCTAAGCTTACAGCTGAGCCACAATACCACAGGGTCCAAAAAGACTCATGCTGGGTAGTATCAAACCACTGATTCCAGACCTCAGTGGGGAAAGACACTATTAATATAGTTTTGGGGAGTTTTAGGCTCCACTCTGTAACTTGCAATTACGTTACAGCTTTGTATTCAGAAGTGATTTCAAAGGAAAGAGGAAAAAAGACAGGGTTGTGTTGGTGCTGGGACCTGTCCCTTTAGGAGTTAACAAGAACGTGAGGGGCTGAGCATGGAGGCAGCAGGGTCAAGGGCACCACACAACTGCATGGCCATTACCTCACAGTCAGCTAGGGGGATGAAGGTTATCACCATACCCTCACTGCACACAGCAAATCTGCCTGTGCTGCAGCACCTGCCGTTGATTTCAATCTTTCTCCTGCTCCAGCTAATGGCATCATTTCTAAGGAGGCAGGATCAGATCCGTGGTTTCCCATTCAAGCAGCAACAGGATCATTAATTTTGCCTGTCTGGAAAGAATGTATATAAACTTAAAGCCACTAAAACCTCAAGCTTTTACAATGAAGCCCACCTTTCCCTTTATTTACCCATACCTCACACATCACCTACCCACGCAGGCCAACTGAATTACTTATGGTGGACTAAAGAGCCCATTTCTGGAAGATGCAGAGCCCTTGAAGCAGAAAAGAAGATGCTCAGCTCTCTTGTAGAATAGGAGCTTTGTGCAAAGATGCAAAGTCCTCACGTGATGCTAACTTTTCATGCTTTGAGCAACACACAAATGAGCAGGAAATCAGCTAATTAGGCACGTTACTGTAATTGCTTATTTTATGAAGTGGAGAGGGAGGTGTTCAGCACTTCTATAAGATAATAATGTAGAGGCAAAATTGTACAGAGAAGTAAAAATAGCAAAGGACTACCTACAGAAATGAACGTTATTTTTGAACAACAGGAAAAGCAACAATAGAAAAATAATTCAATACTTAGCAGAAGGAAAAACAACAATGCCTGAATATATTCTGTAAATGTAAAACTGGGTAACACTTGTGTATATGAGGTGAGAGGGGCAAAACCAGTGGTTGAACCTGTGAGAAGCACAATTCCAGCTCTATTTTAGTGACTCTGTTATCACCACTCGATAGCTCTGAGATCCTCTGTGAATTTGAGACAGGCCTTGATGCAGAAAAAGGATTTTCTTCAGGACCTGGTGCACCTAAATCAAAGCCCTGAACTCCTCACGGGGCCTGTGTCTATGTGGAAGGATGCAGAGAGCTGTGTGCTCACTCACTCTTCCATTTTGAGCACAACAAAAAAATGGAAGCCGTAAATAATCTATTTAGGCATATTTCTTTAATTACTTATTTTATGAAAACCCAACTGCAGGCAAAACCGACATTGTATTTCCTAGGAAATCAGCCTGTCAGCTAGACCTCAGGTCTTACTTAGCAGCCAGCTTTTGTGCTCTTGGTATTACTGCCGTGGTAAGTAATTACCCCTAATGTGACATGCATTGTATCAGCCTTTTAAAAGTAATTAAGAAAAAGTTGCATAGCTTAATGATATGTACATACATCTCATCTTTGCAAGTTTTGCTTTGATAACATCTGCTGGTTTTTGGAGGAAGGCCAGTTTTAAAAAGTAAAATAAATCAGTCCTAACAATGGGAGCATTATTAGCTTCCCAAAAGTTATAAACTCCATGCCCCACTCCAGCAGAACATTTGTGTGCACAAGTCCTGTAAGCATTTTCAAGTCTGCGTTGCCAGATCAGAAACTTTATGTTGAACTAGAATTTATGATAATGAAGAAGCCTTAAAAATACAGTTTATTTATAGTGAGCCAGTTTAAGAACCACCGGTCCCTGACAGATTTAGCTGTAGCAGCTGAAGGGGTCACCCCTATCAGCTGTGTGCCCTCTCTCACTGCTGATATCCTACCTATAAAGAAGCAGCAGAATTGGTACTGCGTCCTCTCCTCAACCAGTGCAGTTCAGACTGGTGTGACTTCAATGGCCATCAATTTTCACATTAGTACTCTGGGCTGCGAACTGCAGCAGCTCAGGAGCGAACAGACACATCACTTGTCCTTCCCCTTCTCCTCTTGTTGTGGTTAATTGCAACAGAAGGGTATGGTGGACATCTGGGGGAGGAAACTTCTTAAATTGTCTAGGATGAGTCACCAGAGTGCATGTGAAAAACACCGGGAGTGTCTTCCTGACAACCCAAGTGTCCCTTCTGCAGCATTCATGTTATCTTGGATTGACATTTCTCTGGTTTAGGTAATTCTCTCCACCTGTACCTGCTTGGATGTAGTAAGAGTATCTACAGACTAGAGATAAAAACTAGCAGGGAAAACTTTTCCCTCCAAAATTCAAAAAGACGATAGATAACAAAATAGAAAAATCCTGGATGTCAGAACCTTTTTTTTTTTATCCAAAGAAGTTGTATTTTAAGAGCTGAGGTCAACAGCACTCTTAGTACATATTATTTTATTACATTCTTTGACAAAAATTGACAGCGGTAAAGAACAGCTCGTTCCCCAAACCCCGCTCCTCCTCGCCTGCCTGCTGTCAGCATACTCTTCCCCTTTTCCGTAGGGCACTTTTTCACTGCCTTCACATCGCCTGTCTGTATTTCCTTTGGACCTGCCTCCTCTAGAACCTCCACGTGGTTTGCTCGGGGATGGCCACTGAATACGTTGGACATCAGGCTGGGGACGTGCACCAGGATTTGGCATCAGTGAAATGACTTTACGTTCACTAGCTAACCCTGGGACAACCTCTCACTGCCCCAAGGTGTAAAAGGACGGGCAGCCAGGCTCTTGACCCACAGCTGTCGGGCTCTGCAGGCTCCGCTTGGCTCACACTTCTGCTGTTTTGACAGTCAGCTACTTCTGCTGAGGTTGCCTAAAATGAAAAAAATCCCTTTGCAGGCCAGACACGGGTGTGCCAGGGACTACACGCAAGCAACTCTGGCTCCAGGAGGGAGCTTGTCCCCTGTCGCTGCTGCTACGCTGGGGGGGTCACAGCCTCATGGAGCGACTCTGGCCAAGACCTCGCAGCATCACTGCTGAGACCTGAACCTAGGGAGCAGCTACGTGCTGCCACGGCTCACATCACACCTCCGCTCCCGAGGTGGGAGCATGGCAAAACGCAGAGCAGCGAGGCAGGAGACAGAAGGATGCTGAGGGAAAAAGGCTTGCGCTGCCCAGCACACAGCACGGGCAGAATGACAACTATTGTGAGACTTCTCAATGGCTCATTTGGCATTAGTCCCAGTACTGCTTTTGAATTTAATACCCACTTCTAGGGTATCTAATAGAAAAAGAAGGCAAAACCATGAAGCTGGAGGTAGGAAGAAGACAGACAACAGCACCAGCTCAAAGGAGCACTAATTCAGATCACACTTCAAACTTCAGTATTTAAAAAAAACCCAACAAAACAACTAGAGTTTTTCAAAATGGGGAATGCATTTTTCCTCATGACATGGAAATGGCTATGTTTGGTAAATATTTCTTATTATTAAATATTAACTTAAAACAAAAAAATAATGGAAAAAAGCTGACACCTTCAAAATATTTAAAATGAATTAGTTAAAAATATTTTGTCACATTACCAATGACAGTTCATTGCTGTGACACAAAAGTGTATTTAGAAGAACTGAATAAGAAAATGACTGTTCAGAATTTCAGGCTGGTGTTGCTCAACCTGTCTCTCCTACTTCATCCTTATAATGTTGATGGGAATTTTGCTTTTGATTTCAGTGGAAGTGTTGGGATCCTGAGTATCCTGAAGAGACTTAAGATTAGGAATTTGCCTTTCAGGAGGGACACATTTACAGATGAAACAAGATGTAAAGGAATACTTTTAAGATACTATCATGGTATAAAAGGCTCATGGTCCCAATGACTGCAATGGCAGGAGAACAGAACCTTTAATTTCCCACCACAGATTGCCTTGTTTTAGGAAGATGGTCTAACACATGGCAGTATCCTTTACTCCACAAACATAGGCTGGTTTTAGAGCAGTTTTCAGCTGATTGAGGAGTTATGTAATTGCACCAATTACATCCAATTACATAATTAGAGTAAATAAGTAATAATATAATTAGGTGCTGTAATTATGTAGTTATGACAGGTAGCACTAATGCTGATAAAATCCATTATGAAACTTACTAAGAACTGTGGACAGGGCACGTGAGAACAAAACTTTTAGGGCTTCGTTTGCTAAAGTCTTTCATTCTTCCAATGGGCAAAATAATTAATTTAATTACTATGCCAATAGCCTTTTATTTTTGCAAATGAATGCAGGCACAAATCATAGGCTAATTCATATCTCTCCGTTTTGCTGCAAAAAATTCAGTAACTAATCATCTACATTTTTTGCCTCCATTTATCTATTTACAGCTACCAAAGCTTAGGTGAAATTTGCGTGTACAAATTGACGTTAACCTTCACTGTTCCGGTTATCGCATTAAACTGTCTCCTCTGACAAATGGACACAAAGAACATTCAAAGACTGCTGTATTGATGTAATACAAGTTACGTGCATCTCTCTGGGTTTGCTAGGGATGGTATTTCTGGTCAAATGGGTCAGATAAGAAGTTTTTTCTGCAGCAATGAAAATTCAATAGGGGAATTATTCGTGCAGGTTCTCAGTGCAAATGCAAGGCATGTAGCCAGCTTTTCAAAGTTTCTGTCCTTTTGGATATTGTATAATACCTGTCTGACTTCATAAAAGAGGCCTGGATAACAAACAAATAATAAAACCTACTGCCCTGATTTAATATTCATTAATATTTCACCTGATAACTGATATAAGATAGTGAGCAACAAAAATGGGCATCGCTGGAAGATCTGAAGTGCTTTATTCCCACCAACGTCTCCATAAAGTAACTGTCTGAAAAGCTAGAGGTGTATAAACTGTGTGTTGTTTTACAATACATTTTATGCTTGATCCTTTTTTCTAAAAAGAAAAAAAAAGAAAAAAAGAAGAAAAAATAATACCTTGCTTTATGAAAGTTGGATAGCTAGTGATTACTTCTGTCACTGCTCCAAGCAGTATGCTAAGCACTGAAGCAAATACAGAACTGTTGGGAAAATCAAAATCACAGGGAACTTTAGGAGTTTGCAGCTGAGGTCCACAGTCCAGAGGAAGAGAGCAAAAAAAGTCCTCTGCCCCAAGGCCTTTTGAGGCCAGAGACATGCAAGATAATGGGAATGCTTTGAAACAAGCCACCCTGGAACAGAAATATAAGTGAACTTGGAAACCTGCAAAAATACTGCCTTTGAGTGAGGGGTGTGTACAACATTACCTACCAGTTTCTTTCCCCTCTTAAACTTGAAAAGTGAAGTTAGATGCATAAATAATTCCCATGCCTTTTGGCACCCAGCCTTTCAAATAATATTCCAAAATGAGAAAACCATTGTATTCCTGTTTTTTTTTTTTCCAGTTGTGCTATCAGCAAGCCTTCAAACCAGACGCTTCACTGTTTTCTGGACAAATGATACATAAAAAAGACTGAGCTTCATAATATAGACAGTCATATTTTTCGGTCGTGATGTGTCTGGGCAATGGAGAAAAGAGACTATCAGAAATTGTAGACTTTTTCCCTGGTGCTTAGTTAATACTGATAACCATTCCAACGTTACTTTTTGCAATACTTTGCAAGACAGTAGTAGACAAGTACAAATAATAATCGGTTCCTAACTACAGTTGTAGGGGTAGTGAGGATGATACTTGCAGCTAAACTCTACTTCCTATTAAAGAAGTTACTGCAGCATACTCCAAAATTTTGACCTACATGTACTTAAGGATGGACCTGAGCCTTGAAGATTGGATTTGGGTAGAAATTCTAAGTAATCTGGCTGTGAAAACACAGAATTTGGGTTTGATCCATTAAAGCTACAGAAGCAGCCATGAAGACATAGCTTTTCCAGGAGTATGATTCATGGAGTTTTTTCAGCCATATTCTGTATCACGTGAAATATAAAATCTCATTCCACCTTGTCCCCTTCAAAGTGGTCCTGACACTGCCCGGTTCTTCCAACCACCCTGTTTTTATAAATATTTGTTGCATTCCCATACACCCTCAGTGAGCCTCATTCAGCAATGAGTCAGTTCCACTGGCAAGCCCCATCTCCCTTCTGAAAGGTTAATTTGAAGTTTGCCTCTCTTATGTCAGATCCTAACCAGAACTTAGTCTCTTATCAGGGACTTGGTCACCTCTCCCAGCATCACAAGAATGGTTGCTCAGCTTTCAGTCCGTCACAAAGTCTGAATCAGCTTCTCTCTCTGTCTTCAGGACAAAAAACATATCTCAGGCTTAATTTCTGCATGGAATGAAGCTCACATGCTTGTCATGTAATTTCATTCCTATCATGCTGTGTTTGAAACACAAACACATACACTACATCAACTCATAGGGCTGACAGCTGCAAAACTACCTCTGAGTCTTTTCCTTTTCTTGGTCATAAGCAAAGTTGTATCTCTAAATCTCTTCCAGTTGAATATCATACTTCCAGAATACTCCACTCTTCCAGTCAGATTATTTTCTTTCATTTCTTAATATTCTTTGTACCATGTGATATATAGTAATCTCTCCGGCTCCAAGAGAAAGAGTCCTTTTTTGTTCACTTAAGCAGTTCCAACTGCTTCTGCTACGCAGCACAAATACTTCTGCAGCACACCTTCCCTAGATTTTGCACTGGGGAATTTACACTACACAAAGATACAATTACTAATCCCACACCAGCCACTTGTAGTTTGTTCAAACATTTGTTTCTCTTTTTTTTTCCCCCCACTGCTTCATTCCCTCTTCCATTCCATGTAAGCTTTACAATTCTAGGTTCGTATGTACCTCTCTCATCATCCAGAACAGCCATTAACTTTATGCATACTCATGGAAAAAACAAGCCTTCCTTCAGAGGTCTTAATAATCCCAAAATATGGATTATTACTAACCACTTAAATCATCAGCATTCTGCCACAGAGGAACAGGGGCTTTGAGAAATCAGTTCAGTGCTTGAGGTCACATGTGTTTTGGTGCTTTTCTGTTAATATTTTAGATCTTCAAACAGCAGTTCCCACCATTAATGCAAACATAAAATACATTAGTGAATTACATCAGAAAAGTCAAACCACTGCTGTCACAGGTTGAATACACTTACTATGAATATTAATGCATTCCTTGGAATTTAACATTAATGCTTAACATACATACTCGCAAAGTCTAAAATCATACAAACATTGCAGGGAGAGGGAGAGGAAGAGGAGTAGAGAAGGAATAGACAAATGAGACAAGCCCTAGACTCTGGAGACGTCATTGATTCCACGAATTAAAGTGCGTTTCTGAGATAAGCTAAAATATTTTCATGTGTAAGAAGACAACTTGCCACAATGAATAATTTCTTGTGATGGAACAGAGGATATGAGCATTTGTTTTAGTTTTTCTATCTCGCCCATCATACTGTAGAAGTGTAGATCCATTACTGCCTAACAGTATAAATGCCCTGAGCTGGGCAATGAGATTGATTGTTCAAAATTTCCATGGACATAGGCTATTCCTCTGTACCTGAGCACTGAATTCCCATCACCTGCCACACCACCTTCTCATGTAGTGGTAATAGCACTTAAAAAAGCTCCACTTCATCACAGCATTCAAGCATGCACTTCCGTCTAAACGTGAGCTGTTCCACTAATGTGAGTTCTTCAAGGTAAGCTCTGCGTAAGCCTGCACAGCGGGTGGGAGTCATCTCCTCTAACTTTAGCCGGCTCCCAATTAGGGATCTTGTCTAAACTAATCATTTAGGCTCTCAATGGAGTGAGAAAAGCAATGCAAGGGTGAGTCACCTCAGCTATCCTAGATACCTGTCTTAAAGCAGGATAAATAACTCAGCTTTCTGCACTGACAGGGCAGGGAGCTGGGATCGATTTAAACCAGGTGCCTGATTTGAAGACAACTGAAGTAAGTTAAAGGAGAAGAATCTTCCCCTTGGCTAAACTGAGCACTAAAAGGGTACCCAGCATGTCCCTAGTAAGGTTAGGTAGTGTGTATAATCAAAGGCCTGGTGAGGGATAACAGAGCAGATACTCTCAGTAAGAAATGTGACTCCAGAAATGCATAAACAGCAAAGCCTGATGCACATTTGGTTACACCCTCCTCTGGGTGCTCTGCAACCACAGACCCTGGCACAGGCCCTAAGCAGTGCAATACCTGCCAGGAGGTCCATGGGAAGAAAATGCTCCACCAGAATATCCCAGCAGGTAGGAAGAATTACTCAAAAATGAAGCCCCAAGCCAGGCAGCCTTGATAATCCATCCCCTCTTTCTCACCAGAATAAACCCTCTTTGGGTAGAAGGCTGGAAATGAAATGTAATCGAACATCTCTCTGCCCCAGTGTCACCAAATTTCTCTCTCAATCCAAGTCCTACTCTCATTGCTTCATGAGGCAGTTTCTGTCACTCTTCAAATCCCTGCAGCAGCTCTTCTTGGTCTTTTCAATAGCTTGTTCAGAGCAGTCATAGGAGAAAAGCACTAGCCCTCAACACTGACCCTGCGTTTCACTGTTCAGCAGGAGACATTATTTTTCTGGACAGCAGCCCAGAGATACTGGACAAAGCTGGAGCAGCAGCAGATGTTATGATGCATGCTCTTCTGCCCCTGGTTTGGCTAATGAGGCAGCAGAACCCACAGAGCATGAGAGCACAAACGCCAAACTGGAGACTGTGGCTTGTGCCTTCATCTTTTTCATGTTTAAAACTGGGCTTTGTTGCAGACTGTCTAAGACACGTGAAAAGATCTTTAAAAATACAGATCGATGCCTCCTATTGTTCAGAGAGAGGGAAAAAGAAAGATATTCTCTGCTCTGGCTGCAAGGAGCATCTCTCTGTTGCATAAAGCACGTGTCCAAATTGACTTACCACAATCATTTGCGCCACGTAGCTCTCCGGGCCAGTGTATTCAGTTGGATCTTTAACTTTGACAAGAACTATAAAGTACAAATAATGCCACATGTTGTGTTCCGACTTTATATGCTCCTCAAACGAAACAGTCTTGTTATCAAATTTATCTCTCTCCAGTCCTGCAAAAAGACATGAACATAACGCAAAAAAATAAACTTCAACATAAAAATACCCAAATCTGTTAAATATGTTAGAGAAAGGAACGTAACTTAATTTAAGGGATCATAAATGTGAAGGATCTTAATTTAAAAGCTATAACCGCATACAGTAACGGCCAGACAAGAAATACCAGGCCAGAAGGCATTCCTGACAGAATTCTTTCAGCGCAGTGTTTATTCTCTTTTGTGATATTTCCTCTTAATAACAATAACAATATAATAAATATGTTACAGTTTTACAGAGCCTTCTATGCTGGGGGCTATAAAGTGCTTTACAAGTGCTGGCTCTGATTCTTTTTAAATGTATACTGGTAAGCACACAGCATGCAATCTAGGTCCTGATCTTGTAAAGATTTATGCACACGTTTAGCATCAAGCATGTGAATAGTCCCACTTAAGCTGCGGTGGGATTGTTTGTGCACTTAAACCTAGCAGCGAGGGTGAGTCTCTGCAGCTTTGTAGTCACACAGTCTTTACAGAGCTGTAGTCATAAGAATTTTTTATTTTTTTCCGGTAACAACTCAAATCTCTGAAGAAGAATACCACAGTGAGGAAGGACAGGATTCACAAATGTTTCCCTCAGTGTTACAGCTTTCCTCCCCGGATCTCTTGTGGTGTCTTCCACAGACACTAAAGCCGTTGTGCTCTGCACAACGTTCATCCCTGTCAGTACAACCATGGAAACAACACCCAGACTACAAAAAAGAAGGTATTTCTAAAGTCCCCCAGGGGAGTGAAGGTCTGCCCCTCTTTGTGAGTGCACCTCAAAATAAGTGGGTTCATGCATGGGTTCTGTGGGGATGATTTTCATTTAATTCTTTTGTTCCCTGTTTCATATCACCTTCTGAAACAGGTGGATTTTGCCGTTGTTACCCTTCTGGAATGCACTGTGCTGTGAAATAGCAAGCTGTACTTTCATCTGCATCACGCTTTGTGAAATAAAGTCAGCAGCTGAACCATCTCCATTAGTGGGATGATGCAAGTGTGAGACACAGCTCTTCTCCCTCAGATCCTGGATGGAGACTGTGAAGCCACCTCTTAGCAAAACTAGCTTTTGACTCCTAAACCAAATCTTTTTCCTACTGAGAGGGAAAAAATTTGGAACCAAACTAATTTTTACAGACTTTCCTTGTAGAAGATAACCACCCCTTAGGTTCACACTTCATTTATTGAGGAATAGTTCATTTTACTTCTTTCCCCATCCAATGTCTCAATAGCTCAGTAACACCTACCACAGATGAAACAGGTTGTCTTTAGTATTTCCTCTTTTTTCTGCTTTTCACTCCTGAGATCAGCAAATGTATCAATGATGACTCCAAAGATGAGGTTTAGAACAATAATTATGACAATGAAGTAAAACAGAAGATCATAAACAACTCGCGCAGCAAACAAGGGCTCCTGAAACAATAATAAGGTTGCAACAAGATATAAAAATAGCACACCTCTAAAATATTAAACAACTTTTTCACAATAGAATCATAGAATTGTCTAGGTTGGAAGGGACCTTTAAGATCATTGAGTCCAACCATCAACCTAAGACTGCCAAAACCAGCACTAAACCATGTCCCTCAGCACCACGTCTACCCGGCTTTTAAATACCTCCAGGGATGGCGATTCCACCACTTCCCTGGGCAGCCTGTTCCAGTGTTTGATAACCCTTTCTGTGAAGAAATATTTCCTAATATCCAATCTAAACCTCCCCTGGCACAACTTGAGGCCACTTCCTCTTGTCCTATCACTTGTTACTTGGGAGAAGAGATCGACCCCCACCTCTCTACAACCTCCTTTCAGGAAGTTGTAGGGAGTGATAAGGTCTCCCCTCAGCCTCCTTTTCTCCAGACTAAACAACCCCACTTCCCTCAGCCACTCCTCGTAAGACTTGTTCTCTAGACCCCTCACCAGCTTTGTTGCCCTTCTCTGGACACGCTCCAGAATCTCCATGTCTTTCTTGTAGTGAGGGGCTCAAAACTGAACACAGTATTCGAGGTGGGGTCCTAGCAGTGCCGAGTACAGGGGGACAATCACTTCCCTCGTCCTGCTCGCCACACTATTCCTGATACAAGCCAGGATGCTGTTGGCCTTCTTGGCTACCTGGGCACACTGCTGGCTCATATTCAGCCTGCTGTCGACCAACACCCCCAGGTCCTTTTCCCTTGGGCAGCTTTCCAGCCACTCTTCCCCAAGCCTGTAGCGTTGCATGGGGTTGTTGTGACCCAAGTGCAGGACCTGGCACTTGGTCTTGTTGAACCTCATACCATAGGCCTTGGCCCATTGATCCAGCCTGTTCAGACCCCTCTGTAGCTCAAGCAAAGCTAAGCATCTTTCTTTTCATATGCCAAATTCTGCTAGCCTTACTCATAGAAATAGAGAGGGACTATCTACGTCACTAAGCAAAGATTTGGCTCCATGTGCTCTTATCGCTTTGGGCCTCCTGCTGTACTTTACGTTGTTTCACATAGCATGAAGAAGAGACTAGCTTGTGTACCGGATGCAGCGTAGATGCATTAGTGTAGTGCTTGACTGAAGATAATTACCTTGCCAGTACAGAAACAGGGATGTGCAGTTTCTAGTACCCACTGAGAGCAATGATAGCTCTTCTCAATACTGCCTTTTGGCATGCAGGGATAAGCTTACAGTACGTCTTTGTGGAATATTCTAGACTGATGCCAAGTTTTCACACCGAACAACTGGAAACCAGGGGAGTGTGCTTGCGTGATGCCAAGGCCAGCCTACTATACTCTGCACTATACTCACTTTCAAAGTCTGTAAGTCTTTACAGACTTCATGTGGCTGGACTATGGTTCCTGTAGAATCTCCCAGTCTATGAGTTAGGACCTAGATTCCTACTACTAGCACAAGGAGCTCTTCCATTCAGACCTGAGTTATTTCTGGACTCCTGCAAGCCCTGCTGAGGTCCTACTTGTGAATTTAATCCTCGTGTTATGGTGTGGCTCACCAAGCAAAGGGCTGCTAGATTGCCTTTATTTATGATGTTCTTTTTGAATTTAAATAAAAATGCATAAAACCACCCAAATATTATGAGTAGTCCTTAAATGAAGTAGATTTTGGAGTAAACTTCTGGAAGAGGACATATACCATGACATATGAAATCCTGTTTTGACTTTGATACTGGCCGAGTACAAGTAAACAACAGGACCTATTCCAGGGCAGATGCCAGGCTGAATTTCAGTTAAAAATACACCTTATGTATTACAGTGGAGAGTCTTGACACATACTTATCAATCAATCCCTTTCAGAAGTTTGCATTTATAATTCATAGTGTAATAGAAGACTGATCCAATCCAGTGACACTTCTTAGCAGTGCTTGGAAGGTTACAATACACTCCAGTTTTCCAGAAGGGGTAAATTACTACCTAGATTTCCTTTCTTCAAGTATCATCATCACACCAAGCTTAGCTCTTCCCATTAAATATTCCATCTGGGATGTAAAAATTACGTGGATAAATGAACTCTGTGACATTAGAGCACACTAGATACATATACTGTCTATAACCTCCAAAAATTGACTTTGGCATTCATGAGATGCACAGGGAGTAATGCATTTCCTCAGCCAAAACACTTACATCTTTGGAAGGCTTCCTGAGCACGTCTCCCACACCACCACCATTTCGCAGGCCTTGGTTTAATACGGTCACAATGCACATGAGCAGGGTGTCACAGGTCCTTTCTATCCCATCCTCCTCCTCTTCACCTGCAAACAGAAGAGCAGCAGCTTTAGGAAATCACAGCATTTAACGATCATTCATCAGACAAAGCCACAATTCTGTGTTAGAGAAAGCAACTGCAATACACATCTGCCTTTCATATTCTTTAGCTAGAATTTCACTGATCACCCCTATCCATTTGCACATCGCTGCTGGTGACGTACTTAGGCACATCAGGCTTACTTAGCCAGAAGAGAGACAGAGAAAATCCCAAGCAGTTCTCCCACCAGTAACTCTGTTAATGACCCAGAGCTGCCATCTCTATTCATGGGAGTACTCCTTTTCCTTGCAAGTACTCCCACTGGTTTCAGTATGACTGCTTTGTCAGTGAGCCTCCTAAGCGCGTAGCTGACACATAGAGGAGAAGCAATATAAACACAGAATTAGAAGCACATTCGTAAAAGGATTGTCTTCCAGTGAAATCATTCCTCTACCTACTCATGTACAAGCCAAGTCATGTTAGCATTTCAAATCATTAAGGAGGGGCTGGCTTTTATACGAGTAAATCTGTCCATGATCTTTCCACTAGTACGCGTGCCCAAGCACAGGTCTGATATACATTAAATGAAAGACTGTCCCTGACCTCAGCTTGAAAACTTGGATTCTATTCTTATCTCTGCTGCAGAGCTGCTGCGTGGTTTTGGCTGAGCCACAGAGGGTACTATTGTGCAGGAGATATTTGAACGTGCAGAGGAGCTGGGCTGGAACATCAGTCCCCGGGGGAAATTTGTCCGCCCTGGCCAGAATTCCTCCCACCACGCACTCACTCCCATGCTGCGGCTGCATCAACAGCCTCCTTTTGAAGAGCCCTGCTTGAGTTGTTCCCTGTGTCCTGCTGGCCTGCACTGAAGGGTCAGGACTGTGACTGCCATTCCTCCTGCCTTCCTGTCTCTTCTGAGATACGTTTGCTTAAGCGGTGAAGGCAGCAATTCTCACTTGGTTTGCTTCACGCGCTTATTGTAACATAGTTTAATAAATAACAACATCCTGCTGTGATAGTTAACTGAAACAGCATATTTAACAGCCCCAAACCACCACATCTGGGGCACTGAGATAGATTTTGATAAATTGAATTGACTGAAAGCACTCACATTACAGACAAGCAATCTGGATTTAAAACATGGGTTCCCAAATTGCGGTGTATGCATCACAATTGGTATTTGCAGAACAGAACTGGTATCTGCTGCCTTTGCCACCACTGTTTTTGCTACGCAAGCAAATTAAACGAGAAAGAACTCCTGATTTAAGGAACTTTGAGTAAAAAGAAAAGCAAAAGCAGACATGAGGACAGACTTCCCTGTTAAACTATACGGTCATTACAAACAATACTACCACTAATAACTCCAGATTTTTTACAAAAATGCTTATATATTGAAACTGAAAGGGTTGAAACAATAAAACCTTTTTTCTCTGTCACATCTGGAAATTTTTTACTAGCACTGTGATCTTAGTCATACCAATTCATCTCCTCTGCTTTTATACCCTGCCTTTATTTCCTCCTTCCAAATGTTACTCCATCAATTTTTTTGGAGCTAGTACCTGTGCTTGAGAAAATCACCATCCACAAGACCAGGGTCTGGTGCTGGAAACAGCAGACCGTCAGATTCTGGTGAATGGCGAGGATAAATCAGGGCTACAAACTGTAAGCTACAACACCAGAGAGAGTTACCTGCTAGAAACCCTCACAACTGTCCATGTCCACCAAGATGCAAACTCAGAGCAAGCCCGTGCTTCAGAGAGACATAAGGTACCACTCATCAGCTGACTGGCACATCTTACAACACAGAGAACCAGCATTCCCACACTGCACCCAGAAAAGCAAGCTCAGGTTGCTCTTTGCCAGAGAATTAGACAGCAGACAGCCTGAAGTTGGCAGAAACCTCCAGTGCAGTAATGTAGGCTGTGGGGAGTGTACAGACATCCGTGTGTCTACCCTACTTCCACTCCCAGACGTGGAGCAACAAGAGCTACCTTAAATCTGAGAGCCAGGTAACCCTACGGGCACTTGTTCTGCCCCAGCTGCTTTGCCCTGGTGCTCAGCAGCACTCATAGCCCAGACTCAGCCACTGTTGACACAGACTATGCCCATACTACCAAAAGGAGTGGATCTGTAGAGTGAAATGTTGCTAAGGACCCAATGTTGACACTAACTGAGGTTCAGGGGGGTTTATTTGCAACCAGTTCCATCCTGGTGAGTGGCCCATTAGTGGCTAGACAGCATTAGGTAGGTTGTCTTCTGATTATGTTTAATTCAAAGGTAATGGAGGTTAAGCACTAAGACCACCCCACAATGTTAATCACAGGGCAGTAAATGGGATGTTAGGCAGATTTACTTCAAAGATCCTCAACTGATGGCCCCCAGCTACCTCGCTTCTGGGCCTGATCTCCAACACAAGCACAGGCACAGGAGACACACGAATGTCCACGTGGGTCTAGCTCAACGACAGAGCACAAAGAGCTCTGTACTGTAGGATGTGAAGTTCCTTTAAGTGATTAAGCGCTTCACCAGGCAAAGACTTAAGTGATATGGAAATGCCATTGGAGTGAAGAGTGGGAGACTCCAAGGCAGATGAGATACTTTTATGCTGACAGCTCAATGCAGCAGTGAGGAAGCAGGCTGCAGACAGGGGATGCTCTCTGAGCAGAGCAGACTGGCTGCCAAGTTAACTCCCTCACCAACATACGCAATGACTGAGCACATGTTCAACCAGTGAAACTCAATGTAGAAGCACAGTCTCACCAGAACAAACGATCAGCAGTGATCTGATCTGAAAAGCAACGTATTTATGTCTCCACTCTGGACCTGAGATGCCATTGAGAGCATTTTATGTTTCCTATAGACAGCTGTGGACTTCCTCATGCTGCTACAATGTGAATCTCACCAAATCTCAGGCCTTTGCATTCCACCACACTCATGCTTTTGCCAGGAGGAGATCTACCCCAGGAGAAGACAGAAAGCAGAGCAATACTTTTTGACAGGTGATTCACTGGCTAAGACGAACAAAACTGTTCTGGCTGAGTGTTGTCTTTTTAGTTTTACTGGATAAATTACACTTCTCCAAGATTAACTGACAGTGCACTTAGATGTTTTGTACAGCCCCCTTTCATTACTGTTTAATTTCAAAGAAACAGTATCCAAACAATAAGAAATGCAAGATTTCTATCATTTAAAGAGCTTGGCAAAAGCCACACTGTCTCTTTTGACTGATTGATTACTCTTTGAATGCAGCAGCTTTGCCAATAGCTCTTAGACTGTTTTCTCTATCCAGTCAGACAGCTTCCTATGTTGTTTATGAGGCCTGTTTACACACCAGCTGGGGAGAAAAAGCCTACTTTTATAGCCCTCTCCCTGAAACCCTTGATCTTAAAACTCAAAAATCAGTAGTGGAAGAACAAAGCATGTGAAACAGCATTACACTGGAACACAGGATAGGAAGGGACCATTTAAGTCCTCGGTTTCAGCCCCCAGCAACCACAGGCAACTGTGGAAATAAATATTTGAAGCCTGTAGACCATCCACTGTGCACACACCCACACTGCAGAGGCCACAACACACTAAAACAAATTTAACGTCTGTAGTGAAAGAC
Source organism: Burhinus oedicnemus (assembly GCA_008921705.1). NCBI lineage: Eukaryota > Metazoa > Chordata > Aves > Charadriiformes > Burhinidae > Burhinus > Burhinus oedicnemus. The sequence goes on from VFFE01007500.1 coordinate 3,765,812, forward strand.
CAGCCACAACTGGACTGTGCCACAGGAAGAGAGTAGCAAAGATGGAGTAGCACCACCATCAAAGGTCCCTGTCTAGCAGTGCATATGGCCAACAAAACTCCCAAGTGACCCTATAGCCTCAAACTACAGAAGAAGGCAAAGCACTCCGCCAGCTTGATCTGGGAAAAATTCCTTCCTGACCCAGTATCTGGTAACTGAGAGCTGGTAACTGCCCCAGCAGGACACACTGGTCAGACCTTTTATTTTAATTAAGCATATTTAAAGTTGACAGGGTCCTGCGGACATACAGGTCAGATTCATAATGCAGGTATCAAAGTAAAGCCAGGTAGACTCATCTGCTGAACCAGAGCAATTAAGTTCTTCACGTGCCACAATATGAAGCAATGCAACTGATCTATTGCGAGAAAGGCTTGCAACAGTCTGCATTTCCTTGCATTTGCCACAAGCTAAGAATGCACAAATGGACTGCTGCTTGTGCTTAGCTGAGCCACAGTAACTCACAGTAACTTGATCCTGGATCTGGGCTCTTATGTCTTCTGGCTACACTACAACCTTGGCCTAGATGCATGTAAAAAGTATACACAAAAGCTTGCTGATATATGCTGCATCATTAACACCAACTTATGTGGCTCTAAATGCATCTAATAGTGGCTCAGTCTGTGTAGGTGAGGATGCTGCAGATAAGCAGCAAGCTTTTTCCCTCAGCAAAGTCAGTTGGAAAGAAGCAACCTGTACGTTCAAGCATAATGATTCAGCAAGCTCTTTTAATAACAAAATTACTGTCACTGCAATTGGAAATCGAGTGTGGGAATCACTTGCATTAAAGGCAAGTTGCCAACTAAGCTCAAAGTCTTACAGAAGTTGAGCACTTCCGACTTACAACAATAATAATCACTTCTCACACTAGCAAATGTCTCTGCAATAATAACACACAAATCCCTCAGTTCTAATTGACCATCAGTTTCGGGGAACTTTTGTACCAACCTGGGTTAATAATCGGGATGCTTGTGGAACAGTTCTCTTTTGCACAGGCTCCCATCATTGATGTGAGGGTTGTAGTGGGGACTTCACCAGTATCTGTGGAAAAAGCAGAACATGGACAAAAAGAGAGATACTACATTGATACTAAGTTTTAAATCATTTTCTAGAAGCGAATCACTGAGTTGAAAAGTTGAGGAGAAAAAACAGAACAAATTATACCACCAATTCCTCCTGCCTCAAACAGTCTGCCTCAACAGCTCAAAGCAATCGCAAGGAACAAAACCAGTTTTATACTTACTGTACATCACAGCTATTTCCATTTCATCTCCTGAAATTAATGAATCCACATCAAATGCTGCTACTTCTGGTTAGAACAAAATATATTCAAAGCAAGAAACAACTGTCAGATATGAAAATAATGTCAGTTTTAAAACCATTAGATAAATTATTCACAAAAGCTGACAAGAAGGACACCAAGCTGATGTTCAGTTATCCTGAATGTAGAATATTTAAAGAGTCTTCAAGGATTATAACACAGTTTGGTACTCATTTGTAAATATGTATGGGTTTGTGTAAAACACTAATTTAACATTCCCAAAGTGGGTAAATGTGTACATCAGCTTGATTTTATCAAACCAATTTTGCCTTGTGCATCTTCAACAATTTTCTGCATTTCAAATCAGAGATACAAAAAGGTTTAAGGAGAAAAAAATGAAGGCAAAATCATACAACCAAAGTAACAGTCTAAGACAATCTGTGTAACACAGAAAACATCCACTTTCTCTTTGTGCTACTTTATAAAGAAAAAATTTAAAGCACGTGTCTTGGGATGCATAATGTTCCATCAGTATATCGTCAGCATATTTTCTTGATGAGTTTTTGATCAATTTTTGATCAAGTTTTGGCAATTTATAAAGCCAGCAAGAATATACCCACACCACAAAAATCTGCCAAGAACCCAACAGAAGAAACACAAACACACAGGAACTACTCCACTGGACCAGACCAGTGCTGCGTGTAGCCTCGCATATGTTCTTCTAAGCTGGTCACAACTTCCTTTCAAAGGGAAACTTCACATCATAACTTCTGTCCCAAAAATGAAGGGTAAGTCAAATATAAGCCAACCTAGCCCTTTTACGATGATGAGTGGCAAAAAAGCAAGGTGTGTTAAAGAAATCTGTCAGGCTCCTTTTTTATCATATGGTATCAAAACAGCTACATGAGTACATCATGTCCATGAGTTTCAAATGACCTTTTCCTTGTTGGTGTGCTTTACATCCTGAAATAACAAATTTAGGAAAAACCTGGCAAACACTGAGTGCACACAGTCCAGGGTGGATTCCATGAGTTGTTCTGTGCTTGTGTACAGGTCTGAAAGCTCAGCATTTGGGAAAATCATGTCTCTATGAATTTAATCACAAGCTGTTCTCAGGTATTTTTGTGCAGTTACTTCTCTGCCCATGCTCCCAGCAGGCTGATTGGCAGCATATACAAAGATCTCAACAGACCAGACCTGGCTTTTTTCTAGCAGAGCAAGTTTGTAACTCTCTATCCATATTGGTAAAATCTCTTATTCCAGAAAGCTGAAATCCTGGTCTTTTTCAAACTGGTTAAAAACCTCCCAATGATTTTACTAGACCCAGGATCATACACCAACGGTGATGTTTGTGAAATACATACTGAATTTAAAAGGTGGTACGGGAAATCTCCTATCAGCAGGAGTGTGGATTCTGTAATAAATTCCTGCTGGATGAAGCTTGAAAAGTAATCAAATGAATACATCTACTGAACACGTTAAGATCACATGCCTCATGCAGTACACAGAAAATACTGTGACCTGCTTTTAAGGTGGGATGACAACGAAGAGAATTGACTTGGAGTTGCTCTTCCAAACACTTAGGAAACGTAGAAAATTCTTTTTAATATTAGCGCAAGTTTGGAAAGAAAACATAATAAATCAAATGTGAGCGTTAGATTTTAGTATTTCAACAGATAAGCCGAGTCTAAAACAACACATTAAATTTTACCCACAGAGTAATTGAGTCCTAAGGTATACGGAGTTAGTTCTGCTCCCACAGATACAAATAAAAAAATTTAATTTCCTTAGATGAAAGTTAGGTTAGGCAGATGGAAAAGGTATATGTTGGAAGCAAATTTTAATATAAAAACCAATACCTGCAACAGGGGTCCTGATTTTCAACCTGTCGACCTCCATGATAAAGTCATCTTTCAAGAAGAGGAACCCAATGATGGAGAAGAGATAAACTAGGATGAGTGCTAGCACTGCAGTGAGGATAATGGAACGACCATTCCGGGTAACACTTTTTATGACATTTAGCAACGTCTCCTCTCTGTACACCAGATCAAACAGCTGTGAAAAGCAGAGAGTAGAGGAAAAATGAATATAAATGAAGCAATATATAGATGCTACACTGAACTACTGAAACATACATCTAGCCATGTTCTAAATTCTCAGCTTCATAAACACACAATTCACACTGATTTCAGTGGGAGCTGGGCATGCTTATAGGAGGAATTTAGCATCGAACTTTAAATTTTAAGACAGATTATAGCAAAATACAAAGCTACAAAGTATACATTATATATGAGCCTGATCCAGATGTGGGTAATGGTTACCAACAAGATCCGTTGTTTCCCCATGTTCAAAATCAGCCTAAATTAAAAAACAGCGTCTTCATACTGTGGATCTACATTTAAAAATTATTTTTTCATGTTATCTATCTCCCATCTGATAAACATGCATGGGCTGCAACTCAAAAATGCACTCATGTGTGCAAGTAATTACATGTCTGTAAACTGTTCCTTTGAGCTCACAGTGTCATTTAAAAGTCACACGTACAAGGATTGGGGCCATATCTTTTTGGGACAATGTTAAATTCATTGTACTGTTTGTATGAAACTAGAAACCTCTATTGTTCTTTACCCTGCACTATATGCTTTCCTGGTATTTAACTTTAAAGAAAAGTATAAATTAAGACAATACTGTCAAAGGCCTAGAATAGCAATTATATGTGCTAAGAGTTTTTCAAGAAACTATAGTTTTTTTTCTCTTGCAGTTCTATTGATGTTCTATAGTGCTTTGGACCTTATCTATAATGTATGTATTTCCACTTCAAAACACACAGATTATAGATAGAAAGTGACACACTATGATTTATCAAAATGGTCCACAGAAGAAGGTATTAGTCACAATTCACAAGATCTGAAATCCACAGCCTTGTGAAAGGATTAATAATAAAGGAAGAAAGAGGAAAGACAGTTATTCGTTCTGTATAAGACAAAGCTTAGAATGAGGAAAAAATATTAAGAGTTTAGAATATTTCCACTACAAAGTGAACACCTGGAAGTAACTTGGGAACATGGACAATTATAACATCCATGAGTCATGGATATTTGTCAATAGCAGTCACTGAAATAAATAAGTACATAAAATGTTTCTTAAACTACTTGGCCCTTTGGAAAGTACTTTAAGGTAGAGATCACCTTACTCATTGAAGGAGTAACAGATAATTTGCTGTGCCTTTTTTAAGTAGGAGAGTAACATCCATTTGAAAAGTGTCCTGCAGCTACAACCACAAAATCTTGGCTCATTTGAAATCTGCCCAAACTTTGAAGCTGACTTTACTGTCAAGATCTGTAAAACCTAACTTCGACAGGAGCTCTACCAGAGTTAAGGACTGAACCCCTGAAAATTTTCGTGTGCTTAACACACCTCTGTGAAAGGCTGGGAGCTCACCACTCTTCAGGAAGCCAAGAAAAATACAACAGGAAAGTGAACCCGTGTAAATTACGACAATTTAGTCAGTCTCCCTACAAGTTTCACATGCTCCATTATAAAGCAAAAGGATTAGAAAACAAGAGCAGTGAAACACCTTTTACTGCTATTCAGCATGAAGGGAGCAGTTAGCTGAGTTTAGCTTAATTTTGTATGATTCATTTTCATTGCACCTGTATCATATTATAAAAAGGCATTCCATCTGGATAATGGCAACAAAAGAAAATGAAAGTAGGATACATTTAAAGTGATGAATCTTACTGCTACACCAGAGGCATGCTGTCCCTATTTCCCAAGTAATATATATATTTTTTTTTTATTAGGGCTGCAAGATGAACTGAGGAATGGGATCCTTTGGTGTAAATAGGATGTACACGCCAGTGGACAACTCCTGTCCCAAAGAAGTTATGACTGACACTAGATACAGAAACAATGTACACAGAATATATGTATGCTGGGGAAGGGCAGGAGAAAGGAGTAGGCTGTATGATGATTGTTTGAAAAGCAATGAGCAAACTTTCAATTCTAAAACAGATAATATAAGTCCTAACAGAAACAGGTTCTAATGAAAACAGCAGCTCCTAAGGGGCAGCAACACAACGGCATGCTAAAAATACACATGATTTGGCTTGATTGTCAGGAAGAAATTGAAGACAGCTGCATGGGTAACGGTATTTTCTATTTTTGCAAAGTTTTCCCCTCCACAGAAGCACATACTTACCAGGAAACTATAGAAGAATTCGTGCACGCAGAGGCCCAGCATGCAGACCAGGACATATGCTACGTGATAGAGAAAAGCCATGTCCATGATGACAGCTCTGTAGCCACGGGTAAAAGTTCCACGGTTCCCAACAAAGCTCACCAAAAACACTATTTTGTTGCAAAGCTGCGGGGGGGCGGGAAACAAAAGCTAGGTTTATTCCATCAGAAAAATTCTGTTATTATTGTTTGCTTTGCTGCAGCGTGCAGAAAGTTTAGATAAGTTGCTTTGACTAAATGATCAACTTGTAGCTATCTGGAGTCAGATGAGAGAAATTGAACTCCCAAGTCACACTGGGAACAAGCCCATGACAGTAAGTGGAAGTACATCACTCCTCTAACACTGCACTGTGCCATATTGTGATTTATTTCTATAACATTAGCGAGTAGGCAGGGTGGGATTAATGTCATAAGGCATTAAAAAAACAACTGGGTAATGAATTCCTAACAACTCTGAGTTTAGACATGAGACTATGTAAGAGCAGCTAGGCATACTACTACAAAGACAACAATAGTAACACAACAGAAAGTGTGTGGGGAGTGTGTGACATCTACCATTTCCTTCAGATCATGTTTTTCAAGACAAAATCCATTAAAAAGAAAATACTGGGCGCATTTTTGAAGAATAGCATTTAAGCAACAGCATCAGATTCTCCACTGATTCCGAGCTTTGCCTGCATGCAAACAGTGGTGCAGAAGTAAATACGAAAAGGGCTAACCTCACCTGTTTGGTAGTCCAGGACAAGCAATGAGGACTCAACATTTTTTTTTCTTTCACAGATTTGACACGAGCAAGCACAGTTCACTTCTCTTTACCTTTGACTATATGTCTGGGTAGCTTTAAGCATGTGAAATTCTCACAGAACTGGTGGCATATAGCCCAATACTTTGCTGCCTCATGCTAAGGTGAATTAGAGCTGTAGCAATCAGCCAGAAATCTACACAGATGACTTATGAGCATGACTGTATATCTTACCAAGCTCAGTAAACATGCAAACATAGACGTGAGTAAGTTAAGAAATCTGGGAAAGGGCTGAGAATTTTTAATTCTGAAAACCTTTTTCTTCTTAAAAATATAGATTTAAGCTGACAGAAACAAATTTCTGTCAATTTTGTTGAGTGTATTGGTAGAGAACACTATTCTTTCAACATAAGAAACTGTAAATTTGATTCCTCTTAATCAGCAATATTTCTTTAAATTTCATATTGTTTTTATCTTTAAAGCATTTGCATATGCACAAAACCAAAACAGCTTTTTTCTTAGCTTCCCACTTTGCTGATACTGCTGTTTCAGGATGACTGGAAATGATTTATTTTTTTGGCTTAACCAGTGAACCAGAAAAAGAAGTTCTTTGCACAGCTCTAATCAAGGGCTTTTTTAATAGGGGATGCTTAATATCTCTGCTTCTGCTGAAAGCGAAATTCTGCTTGGTTTTTAGAGTACTTACATTAGCAGCACCAAGAAGTATCAAGGTAGGACCGAGCCCTATAGTATATATAGACCTGAGAATAACAGACACCAAAAAGGGTCGAATACCAACGGGCTTGGAGATGAAAAACAGCATTGCTGTACAAAACGCCACTGCTATCCAAAGGAGGAGTGAAAACAACGGAGAGAGCGTGCCTGTATAGAGGAGAAAGGGAGATTTGAGAAAGGCATCTTTGGAGAGTCCATTTTTCACCAAGAAACAGATCCAAAAGATCAATTCCTTTGCTAATATAGCTAACAAAATGCATGATTCATGCATCACAACTGCTGACCACAACTTGCCCTAATTGCAGCAAGAACTATTATTATCATAGTATTGTTGATTTTTTAACAGGTAATAATAAGAGCAGCTAATGAAATTTCCATTAAAATCCGAGGAGTGCTCAGAGATGAAACAGTTTACTCTTCTGCTGGAGCAAGCTACTAATCAGCTCCCTTCTGCAGGGATCATTAGGGCTCCTCCAGTCTAATTCCATGATTGCTCAGCTACAGAAATAGCCGGTCCTCGGGGTGGCGCAGCAAGTGGCACTGCGCTGCAGTGTCACGTTTCGATCCCCAACAGCACCGATGCGCCCCGGTTTTAGAAAAGCAGCGTTCTTCTGAGCAGCTGCGGGTGTTCAGCGGGAGCCTCTGCCCCTGCACGGGAGCAAGGCACTTGCCGCAGTGGGATGCAGCCACGGGGACTTCGGCAGGAACAGGCAGCATCTGCATTGCTGTGAGCAGCTGCATAGCTGTGCCTTCCTTCTGGGGAGGCGGCAGGTCCCGGGTCTTGCTGAGCTCCTGCAGGCATGTGAACCACTCACTGCCTTCAGTGTCAGTCTCTTTGCTGCTCTGCAAGATGCTGGCTGCAGGCTCTCCCTGAGTTTTGAGCGATGCCCCTATTTTCCCTCTCTCCTCTGCTTAAAGCCCTGGAAACACACCATGTTGCTGTGATATAAAAAGCACATTCAGATCTCAGGGCACTGTCACACTTGTACACTGACTTCTATTGTTATCAGATGAACTGAGAGGTCAGTGACGGGGGAGAAGGGAATAGAAAATTTAGCTAGACTCACAATAGAAATCATGCTATCTCTTTGGCAACAGATACACAGCTGAGCAGCATCAGTGGGATTAGAAAACAGTGAGATGGGGCCCTAGCCTCAACATTCAGATGGCATCCGAACTTTTTCAAAGTTCAGGAGTGTTTATATCCTTGGCAGGAAGTTCAAGGTCAGCTCTGTCAGTTTCTTTGCCAGCAAGATTTGCAAACTTTTAATGGATCCTAGAAAATAACTTCCAAGTGGATCTGAAAGGTGAGGCCAAAGCACTCAGTGTTTCTTTAACAAACCACTTTTCCTTCTTTCTTACTGCAGGTCAAACTATTTCACGTTGCAGGACCCACACTGGTAATGTGTGCAGATATGCCAGAGGCAAGGAGTCCTCATCTGGAGCACAATTTCACTTATGTCATATGATGTAAGAACTGCAGAAACCTTCTGAAAGGCAGCATTCTTTGGATGATTAGATCAGCCCAGGCACCTCAGACATCTGAGCATGGGGGGATTTACTCATGGTAAAGGGGAAAAATGGGAGACAATCTCTGGCTCTGAGATCAGGTTTTGGTGGAGAGGGAGGCTGGAACTGAGGAGGCTGCCTCATGACCTGCTAATCCCATTTGGCCACACCTATTGCTTATTGCTCAGGAATCGCTTTTGCTTTTACAAGCAATAGGAACTGGAATCCTGAAATGCACTATCACTAAAATCACTGGATTACTGGGGCCACTTAAACTAATATACTATATAAATCTGCAGTTCAAAGTAAGTATTAAAGGCTACTGATTGCAGACCAGAGGATTTCTGTGAGTATAGATTAGCGACAATTTAGTAGCTTAAAAGGTTTATTTTTAACTCTTTATTTCTCCTCCCATCCTGCAAAGGCTCTAATGTGTGTGCACTCCGAGTGACTCTTCAGTTTACAAACAGGAAAGCACTACGTACAAACGCTTCCCTTTTACAGGGCACAGCCCTGCAAACTTTGCTTCGCCAGGCTGTGGAGATGCCTGCGCCATGACCTGCACAGACCACCCCACAGGGTGAAAGGGCAACGTGGTCTCCATGCCAATACACTTTAATCTGCTGCCTTTCTGTTTAGCCGGCCAACAGGAATGTTTGCTGCTGCCAACTCTGGTGTTTGTGAAAAGCACATGTATCTACTAGAAGCTGGACTGCTTCCACCAGCCCAGTTCACATGCCATCAGACAGAGGTGACTTTCAGTCACATTACTGACTGGACTGGACGCGAATCAAAGACCCAGAGGTGAATGGCTCTACTCCCATTACCGGTATTCTGAACTATTTAGTCTCCTTTATCCCAATTAAGCTTGTTTTGGATTCAAAGAGGCCTCCAGCTAGTCTGCTGCATTTATTTAATGAAAATTATTATTTGCTATATTTCCTGTGACATGTGATAAAGCAGAGACAGAATCATAGATTTTAAGCATATTTTTATATAATGTGTTTATCCTCTGCAACAATGATGTCCTTTTAACCTAACAAACAAAATAGTCAAAACTCAACAAGCTAGTTTTCAAACCATTCCATTCCATATGTTTTTAAGACTGCAAGTCATTCAAAATAGTCAGTTTTAAGGAATCTCTGTCCCTCTGCTGCCAGGAATCCTTCCTTAGCTCAGAAGCTGTCACTGAATGTGTGCGGTAGTACACTGCAACATGGCAATATAAAAAAAAAAAAAGAAAAAGAATTAGCTCAGATCATCTAGATAATCTTCAGCTTAGCAGCTATGTTCTGTCCATTTTACTTCACATTGCATGAGACATGTGACACACAGAAGATCAACTACCACATTTCAGACAACATCTGGTACCTACTTAGAAGATACTAAATGGCTTCTGCAGATACGAGCATACCTGAAAATGAAGTTTTATATAACTGTTACCTTAGAATTGAAAGCATCTAAAATTAAAAGGAAAAACAAAACCAAACTCCACTTGCCTTCATCTCCATCATCTCCAAAGGGGTAGAAGAGAGCAACTGCTAAATTGATGAATACAGCAAGGTTGAAGGAAATGCTCCCCCAGAGAGAGATGTGTCTGGAGAACCAAAACAGGGGTGGATTATCTAGAAAGGGGAAAAGAGTAGCAATCAATGAAATGAAAGCAGCCAGGAACTCAATCAGTAATGGCCTCAATGGAATTAAAAAAATACAAATTAATGAAGAAAACACACAGATCTTTAAAATTAACTAAACCAGACAAATATTAAACATAGCTTTGCCATAAAACATAGTTTCAAGCAGAGCTTTTAATCCAAAGATCCCAATACAGTTTATCAGAGTTTTGTCTCTGCTAAGTTTTAGGACTGGATCTTTTGCGAAGGAGTCATTTCACCTGCCTCTGAAACTGTAGCCTCTGTGCATGGAGATATAAAATCAAGCAAACAAATAGATTTTAGCACTCTGCATGCCAGTCAAACAGAAGACCCAGAACTGGTCATCCAGACGACCCACCTGGATCGAGCACACTGGTGACATTATTCAAAGAATGATGGAATAGGCAAGGTTGCTGAACAGCGATATTTTCCCCACCTCTGTCACACTAAAAACATCTTGTTCTGCTTTGGGGAACAGGTAAAATTTGGTCTGACTGGGATTTAGTTCTATGAAAGCTGACTACTTCCTGCATGATCCTCAGATGTCCAAGGTTACCTGCTGACAAACAGCTCTGTACTCCTGCTTAAGAGGACTCAAAGAAAGCCAGGATCTCCATATGTGAAGTGCTGTACAAATACACAGAAACAGTCTTATCTCCCAAATAACCTATAACCTAGTTAGAAAAGACTAAAAAGGGAAATAGGGCAAAACAGGGTTAAGATTTTGTGTCCAGAGTCACATAAACGATTCAGCAAAATGTCTAGGAACAAGATCAGAGGGTACAAAGACCCAGGCAAGCACTTCATATATATGACTGCACTACAATATGTTCAAATGAACATTTAAAACAAGATTCTGTGTGCTACAGCGTGAAGCAATTTCTAGCCAGAGAGGTTTACTTGAAGATGATGTATTCCTATTACTTAGATTTTAAAGTACCGAGAGCCTCCTGCAAGTACGCAGAACATGTATCATGACTTGCCTGCACCCAGCTAACTTTTTATAAACAGTAGACTCCATATGACTGTCTCAGGCTTTAGTTTAAATAGAATTTAATTGTGATTAGGTAAATATTCAGATTTCATTGTGATAACCTTATGCTGTTGGCTGCTGAGATTTAAGCATTTGGAGCCATTGCAAATTACATGTGTCAATTTAAGCAATGCAGACTGCATGCTAACAGACACTTGGCTAAAGAATGAACCGAGCCTCAACCTGTATTATCTTTTCAAATAAAAAAACCCACATGGAAACTTGTGGGCCATTCCACTGATGAAAGGAATTCAGGAATTTCTGTTCTGAATAAAAATAAACCAATTTTCTTTGCTTATAGCATTAGGCAAGTCTGGTCTATGTAAGTTATTTGTGTTTCTTAAGCAAAACCCACAGATATGATTTTGTTACTGGAGTAATTTTTCTACAGTATAGTGACTTTTATTCCCAAATACACTGTGCAGATAGGGAGTTATTCTGGAATAATCTATTTTTCAACTTCTATTCTGGTCAGTTTGTCAGTACAGACAAGTTCTCAGTGCCACTAAGGGAAGTGGACCTGGGCCAATAGGATTCACACTGAAAACTTACTGTTGCCTCTGAAAATTATAGCCTGGGAGTTGACATTTATAAAAACTGCAACCAACATTCATGTTTGTATCACGTTAAGGATGCTACATTAAACCATACTGCTTTGACTATCCAAACTCCCTGCTGCTCTGACCATAGATCCTACTCTTCCTTCCTGATCAATTGTGTAAAGTTGCTGTGAGCTGTTAAAACAACTGATGTCTGCCACCCCAGCAGCACCTGCATTTTAGCAATGACTGAACTGATCACTCTTGTGTATTTTTACATATATACATAACTTTCTTCCTTATACCTCAAGAATACTGTAGCTGCTTAATTAGTTTGTGGCCTTGATTCTCTGCTCCAAAAGCAAAGGGCAGAGTTGACAGTGGCTGAGCTGGCAGGAGCTTCCCGGGACTGGGACATCGGCAGCGGCAGCAGCCCCATTTCTGGCGAGGGCCAGCGGCTGTAATGCCCAGCAGTGAACTAAACAAGAACCTCAGGGTATCTGGCGTGGCTTCGCTGCACCTCCTCTTCAGGTCCCTGCTTTGATCTCTCCCCCATGATCTTGACCATGTCTGTCAGAGCTGCAAGCAGCTTAAGGTGGTACATATGCCTCTCCCACTACCATGGGACATACACCGCTATGCACTTACAGACTGGGACATACTGCAGCCTAGTCAAGCAAGGCTGATGAGAACTGGCAGAGGGGAACTGGCTCCATGGGAGTTGGGCAGATTTAAAGCAGCTGAGGTTCTGGTGAGAGATGTTTTTAAGTGACTGACATTTACAAGTTTTTTAATGGTCTTTTCGGAATCTGCAAACCTCAAATATGCAGCTACACATGTTTTTGTTAAATATTAGGGGCCTTGGCTTAATTAGGTGCAACTCTATTGAGTTTAGTAGAACTACACCCAGTTCATCCATCCCTCAACTTAACTTTTGGAGTCCAAAACATCATCTTGAACACATTACTTGTATTACTAGCTGCTCCATGTTATGCCTCTTTTATGGTGGCATGCAAGCGTCTCAGCTGACCTATACTCTGCTGACCTACACTCTCAAGCCCTGAACAGTTTTGCCTGTTGCAGTATCGAAGTGAACAGAGAAAAGTGTATTATTAAAATGAAAGTATTTGAAGGCTTAAAAGCAGAGTTTTATTACGATTAAGCTATTTTTTAAAATTGCAATACTTACTCCTAATTTTCTTTTGCCATTTCATCTCATTGTACAGATCCTCTGTCTGTTGGAAAAAGTCATTGACTTTGCTCCCTTGTTCATCTCTCTCTGTTGTATTGAATACCCGACTTTTGGATTCCCGAGTGAGGAATTCACAAATATTGGGGACAGGGAAGACGATCTGTTCCATTGTTCTATCGTGGCGAACAATCTATAAATAAAATGCACGTTTTTTTCAGGATCAGTGACTTTCCAACCATTTTTCATATCTTTTCTTGTTCACAGCTCCCCTTTTATTTATAAATTAATGTATAAATTATTTGAACATTACAATGAAGTTGAACCAATCAATCTTAAAACAAAGTAAAACTGTTTTTCTATCTTCAAAAGCCTGCCTGAAAATAAGGTGGCAAATATATGTCTCAAGCAAAACCTAGCTCCAAACTTCCCCCAAATATAAAAAATGTTCTAATTCAGAATGCTTCAATTTTGCAATAAATTGAAACGAATCTCTCCCAGTAAACAGTGCAGAAGTTCAGGGGCTTTCTACTCAGATTACAAAATTCTTTTCTCACCTTGAATCTATTTCTATGATGAGATAAGCTGTGAAGGTGAACATGCAAAAATAGCACCTTGTTACTCAGACAGAACCTGTATCTTGTCAGTCTTCATCTTCCTACTTGGCAAAAAACAAGGTTTTGCATTGTTTGTATTTCAGGGCCTACCAAGTTATTGGAGTGAGTTAGATTTCATTCCATCTCACCACACCATCATCAAAATTGCTTCCCCATTCTGATCATGGACACTGCATTACTAAAAATACAGAAATGGGAAGAAAACTCATCTTGACTCCTAGACCATGTCTTTGTACAGCCACCAGTGAAAAAAAGCCCCACTATTTGACTTTCAAATCAAACAAATGAGATAGCCTGATATAGGGGACCTATATCTGAAATGCCAAACAGGTCTAGGACTGCTTTCAGAGAAAGACCAGCAATCATCCATTTGATACAGCAGCAATGGTGGGTTGAGTTTCACTTTTCCAGTCACAGTCCTGCATTAAAGAACTCTCCCTTCTCTCTGTTAATTAATATTTATTATGTGAACATACCAAAAAAACGTCTGTCCAAAGTCATTGTTAAAAGTAACATAGTCAAGCACATTTGCATTGGAGATGAAGATAAGTGTGCTCGTGTCTGCCCAAGGGCATGTGCATTATATGAAATTTGAACAGGCAATTTTGAAGTGTCCTAAGTAAATAGTTGCGTCTCAGGCCAGCAGTTGTGCAACAGGACTACGTGACTAGCAGCTAACCTGGTAGGATGAGTGATGGAAGCTGACAGCACATCTTCAATTCTGTCAGGGACTAAAACGAAGAGGTAAACTGCATCTGCTGATCTGCAGAATGACATTTTAAACTGTCTATTCTCCCTGAGCATAGAGGCCTCCATATGAGACACCTCAGGAGCAACCAAAGTATTAAAATATGGTAAGAGGAGCACTGAGCTGCCCTCTGCACAACCACAGCCACGGAGCTTCCATCTATCCTGTGGTGGGATAACATGACCAGTATCAGGCAAAAAGGATGGTGGGAAACAGAGGAGGACTCAGCCATGGCCTGTCTTGATGGCAGCCGGGACAATAGGCGCTTGTGTCAAGACTGCTCTCTATGCATGCAAGCTCAGGTCCAATGTTGATGGAGCCTGGGAGCCCACAGAAGGTAAAATTATTGGCTCAGATTCAGGCTGGGCCTGCGTGTAACCATACTGTGCAGTTTTCATACTTGGCCAGTTTTGGACTTGGTACAGCATTTCCAAGAGGGAGCCAAATGCCGCCTCTTCCTACAGTCTCTCGCAGCAGCTGCCTTTGCACCACAGAAATTCTTCTCCTTACAAAGTCACTAAGGACTAGAGACACTGCACGCTAGGATATTAACTCCTATCTTGATGCCTATAATCCCATGAAATCTATAAGAGCACAGGAACTGATATAAGAGTTAAGAAACTAAATACCTCTGTGGATCTCGATCTAAATCCAATCTATGGCAGGGGTAAAGTTTAAAATAGAGAACAGAACTGATGAACCAGGCCAAGCCTTGGTCTTTTAAACAAAAGCCATACTGAATGTCTACACCACTTCAAAACCTCTTTGTACTGCAGCCAGACTTTTAATTTGATCAGTTAGCATCACTGGCTTTGAAACTCATGATTATTTATTTGAGCGATGTACCATACAAGATTATTCTTGACCTCATGACACAGCTACTATCCACAGTCATTATTTCTCTAACACAACATGTTTGGTAACACACAGGAAAGCTACTGTAAAATGATTATTTGGAGCCACTTTCAATATTGGTGCATTCCTTTTCCTCCCATAGCCAAAAGTGTATTATTCAACCTTCTCCTTCTCATAAATCATCTACATCATTTGAAGAAGCTCTGCTGTTCAGAAGCTTAAAAAGAGGTGATACACCATGCACAAGATGCAAACTTGTCTCATATTCAATCTTCTAGTGAGCAATTCTTTACCTCTATCTGTGCTGTATGATTGGCGTAATACCTCAAGGCTTCATCTCCTTCATCTGGATCTGACCCTGGCTTCAGCATCTGTTGCAATGTTTTATTGTGACGAGCCAACTAGAAAAAGAAAAAAATTCTGATTTATGTCCTGCTGCTCTGTTTTCAGCTTTATCATCTCCACTTAACTAACGCAAATCCTCCTTCCCCCCACCCCCATATACTTACTTGCTCAACCCAGTGGGGCTCTTTCCACAGATAACAACAAAAATGTAATTACTTGAGAACAATAGAAATAATTTAGTCTTAAAAAGTCAGCAGCAAGTCTTCGGCTGAGATTTATGAAAGGCAGCTTAGCCTGCAGCCTAGATGGTTTTGGGGGGGCTTTTGACAAATGCCAAAAAATTAGACTGAATGCTTCTTTTCACTTAAGTTTAGACATAAAATTTGCATACCTCTGACTAGGTAATTACATTTACAATTAAATTTTCTGTGTTTCAAATGGCTAAACTGTTCTTCACTATGTTGTAGGCTGGTATTTCAGGGCTGCCAAGGTAACATTCATAACTATCTCGGAGGCAGCTGGACTGCAGTGGTGGGCAAATACATTCTTAACTGTGTAGTTTATATACATAGCACATATGTGCACACACAAAAACACACAAATATGTATCTCTTCCTAGAAACTTCTACAAATTATATACTTTACACGATTCATAAAATACATCTGTTCTTGTTGACTAGTAAATATTTTAAATGCTTGATAGCATAAAGTTTAATACTGAGAATGACAGCAAATTGCATTCATTATGTCTTTTAGATCAGTGAGAAACAAAGACTTAACTACAAGGCATGAGGAAACACCACTAAAAATACAATTTTCCCTATATCATAGTGAGTGGTTTTCATCCAGAAACTCTGTGTTTCACCCATTTTAAGGTGGGGGGAAACAGAGGCAGGAAAGAAAGGGCTATCTTGCAAACAAGATCCAGGTCTTAATCACTACACAGGCATTACCACAACAGACGAGACACAGACATAAGAAACGAGGCAGGCACAGCACTCAAAATGACTGCAGGAACTAGGCTTTGAAGAGATGATCGGATTTACTACATGAAATAACATAGTATGTTAAGGAATTATAAAATAATTAAAATCTAGAAAAAGAGTGTCAGGGATCAAGTCTGAAAGTAACAATGGATCTAAAGAGATATTGTAATAATCTAACCAGAAAGTGATCACACTCATTTACAAGCTATTTGCATGTCTCACCATCCCCTTTTTATCTAAGAATGGTGAGAGGAAGAGAGATGCATATACAATTTATTCTATTTATTCAAGTTCCCTAGAATCTACTGATCAAAATAAATTTTCTTCTGAATCTTCACAGAAATTTATTACTTAAAGATGAATAATAAATGGAATGTCCAAAAGCAAGAGAATACCAGAAAGGAATATTCAGGAAGAATAAATGTATTTTCCACAACTTCCTCAAGGACAGAAGTCTGCTTGGCCCTGACAGTACAGCCCTGAGCCAATGCGGCAGAACATCAGCCTTTTATAAAGGGGTCACAAGCAGATACTCAGGGAGACATGCAAAAAATCACATGGGGGCCAACTGTGGCGCAATATTCTTTCCATCAATAATAGACTTCTGCCTTGAATAGTTACTTCTTTATCTAGCAAATGTATGGATACTCTCATTACATGTATTAATATCTTAGGCAACTTCCACTTATTTTTAAGGCTAAAAAGGATCATTAAGACTATCTGATTAGTTCTTCTCCTTCACACAAGCCATATAATCTGATCCAGTCAGTAGTCATTGCCATACACCCACAACATCATCTCAACGGGACAACCTGAATTCATTTTCTATGGGTCTTTTGCATCCCACTCAACATATGCCTTAGCATCATGGAGAAACAAGATAAGCTTGTGGAAACAAGGTAGTAACTGTTTAAAAATTCCCTTTAAACAGTGTTACTATTTTTGCCTTTCAGCTTTATTGAATGTCCCTCTGCATCTGTACTTAGAAAAGGGCAAAAAATTCACCTTCTCTGTATCATTCATCATTCTGTACACTACTGTCACACCCTCTCTTATTTGTCTCTTCTTTAAATTAAAACAATCCCTATCTTTCCCATCCCTCCTCAAACAGAAGACTCTCTGTGACTCAATTATTTTCCTTGTCCATCTCCAAATGCCCTTTACTTCGGCTATATCTCTTCTTTAAGATACAAAGAAAAGAGCTTACTAGACAGAATGCAATCACACCCTGCTTAGAGCGATGAATTAGCATAACCAGAAGCAAATGTATTCCCCCTTTTTTATCTTTGGTAATACAGAGAAACTTTGCCTGTATCTTGACCCTTTTTCTCCAATGTCAACCATTACGATTTTGAGTTTTCTGATAAATTACAAGTCAAGCAAGTATGGATAGTTCTTCTCATATTAAAATTATGCCAGTTTGGAGAAAAGGACATGTATAGATTCAGAAATTTCCATTATTGCCACAAAAAGCTTCTTTTATAAACATCTGAATTTGTGTACAGAATTGGAAATACCATTTGTAAACCATATGAAATCTCAAGGTATTGCTTCCTGATATGCTTTTAACTGTCCCTAACTGTTACTGTAAAAGTAACTCTCGATAAATATCACTAACAGAAGTTCCCTTACCACATGGACTAGAAGGGAAAACCATCTCTGCCCTCCCGTGCTGTAATGGGACTGACTAGCACAGTGTGTTAACACACTGCTGGTGGTTTGAGACAACAATGATACAGTGCATATTTTACTATCAAGGTTTCATGTGAACATCAGCTCCGTACTTAAAAATCGCGTGCATTCAATGATCTTCATTATACTTTATTACACTGTGCTTTCAGGCAGTGACTGTCTTGTGCCGATGCATGTACAAAGCCTAGCACCACACAGCTAGGGCTTCCTGACACTAGCACTAGACAAAATGATCTGAAGAACAGGCCAGGGTCTTCTGTGCTAGCACCTCGGCTGCCAGCAAAGACACATTGGAAATGACCAGGGATTGCTGACCAAGCTGGAGGAACTACAGCAGATTCTAGAAGGGAAACCTACCTACAGATATCAGCAATAGTGCTAGGCAATAAGCGGTCATAACTTCCTTTCTTTCTGCTTCTCCATCTCTCTATATCCACTTACCTTCCATAGTCTAGACCTTCAGACAGTAACCTCAAGGGCAAAGGGTCTATCTGTTTTCTGCTTGTATTGCAGTTCCTACGTGGGATGGATTCCTCTACACTGCCACAACAATAAGTACGGCTAATATTTCTGTATTGTCACAGCTACATCAATGAAAGAATGGTATGGACAGCAATCTGTGAAAGCTCAGATTTGAAGCAGAGGCCCACAGTAAGACACAGAACAGCTTTAGAAATGCTATGTTATTTGGCAACTACAATGTTTTCTGAAGCTCTGCTTTCATGATCCCTCCTTCGCCCTGTAATGAGCTCAAAGGCTCACATGGGCAAAGGGGACTGTGTCAACAGACTCCTTGACCAGCGCAGAGCTTTTTCTGAGATCAAAGACATAGCAATGAAAATAACAATGCAGTGACAAACTGTGAACCTAAAATATGGAAAGCTTATCCAAGCTGATAATACACCCTAGGTGACAGTCTGTGACTGGCATGTAAAGGCTGTGCAAGCTCTGAATGACATTTTTTCATATTTAACTCCTGTGATGTAGTTAAGTGTTATTTCCAAAGTGCTGCACAGATCTTTTGGGGCAGCTGAAGGACAAGGCACTGGATGGGCTTGGACAATAGCAACTACAATGAAAAGAACAGTCCCACTTATGTTTGCAAAGCAAAGCTCAAAAATGCATGCCAAGCATAACTGATACAAAAATTAACCATCACAAGAGCCTGAATTTGCAGAGAGCCCCAGAAAAATAATCTCTGAGGAGAAAACTCTCTGTCAGTCATTCACTCGCCCATCAACCACGCCAGTGAAAATATTTTAAATGTCAACACCGTATTTTACTACTCATGTAGGCATGCAGGGATGAGGAAGCAATAGCATACAATGGAACAGTGATTTCCAAAGAGGGGATGTGTAAAGCAATAGCTATATCAATAAAGATCATTTGGCTTTCAGTCAGTTCCCAAGGAAGGACTGTTGTTCATCTTGAAAGACTTTTACTTCAAAAATTTGGAAAACACTCTAATAAAGCATCAGTACCAAATGTGAAAGATTGAGGACAGACCTGAAGAATACTGAAGACATTAATAAAGAAACAGTAGAGATAAATGACAGAATTACAAGTAATACTCAGTCTAAACTCCTCACACAACATGATTATAAAAATCAGACTTGCTGGTCATCTGGGATTCCATATATGACCAGCAGCATGGAAAACCACAGCAGACCCATCTTTTGCAATTAACAATATACATATTTCCTGCAGGCTTTTTGTTTTAAAGTCAAGATTTCCTTGAACAAAAATGCAGTTATTTAGATGTTCTCAAAGAAAAAGTGATTTAAAGCTGTGAACATTCATGTCATCAGCCTGTCAATAACTCATTGACTTGGAATACTCGATTGGTTTGCCAAAGTACATATATACATATGTGGGTGCATGTGGAAAAATTGCTGTGAAAAGAGAAAGTAATTCTCCACTTTTCATTATCTCTGTAAAACACAGACCCCTTCTGTAATTTTACAAGAAAGTGTCAGTCCCTGTTTGTAACTTGTAAACCGCAAGGGTGTCTCCTCTGTAGCCCAGTCCTCATTGGAGGTGTGAGGTCTAACCCAGTACACAGCCAAGACAGTTGTCAAAACTCCTGCTGATTTCACCAGGCTTTACTTCAGGCCCAAAAAATGGCAAGAGTCCAAGAAATGCGAGCTAGAAACAACAGGCTGAAGACCCCCAAATTCTGTAAAATCTATTTCACTCTCTATCATTTTGAGACCACCAAACCTGGGGGGGGGAAGGTGACTTTTTATGACCAGAAAGGTATAAAGGGATCTAACTGGGTGAGGGTTAGTGTCCTGTAAGGAACCAGGGTTTTCACAGAAGAGTCAGTTCATTGGCAAAGTGTCAAACATATTAAACTGATTTTCTGGAAAAGGCCTATAGAGCATTACTATAAGCTCTTGCTAACTAGCCGAGAAGCACAAATAAAGACACAAATAGCTTCTGTGCCTTGAAACACTTTATATTTACAGTATTACTATTACAAACATCTAAAAAAATAGAAACAAAACTATTAAAAAATTATTATCCTTGTCACCAGTTCTCTTGAGCGTCTTCTCACAGTTGTAAGGCAGCAGTAAGGCTGTTATCTGATGGGTCAGATACCTGGCATACAGGCACAGCTGACAGGGGAAGAGCACTGGGTTACGTAGCGGTCAGGAGTGTGCTGGGGACTGGGGCTCGTTTTGGGGAGGGAACTGGATGTGTGGTGCATGCTTGCAAACTATAACACTGCACAGTGCCCTCTCTGCCCTTAGCCCATGCCCCAGCTGCAGCTCACTAGCCAACCCGCTGGTGTGCCAGTCATCCCCATCTAGCGTGTCAGGGCAGAGAGAGGTCACTACACAGTCCTGGAAGTTCATGAACTACAAACCTTGGGGAAAGTGAGGCAAGAGCTGTTTGTACAGCCCTGATGTCCTACGCATGACATGTGATAGATCTGCTGTAAATTACCTTCATCTCTACCATGTCAGTAACCAGACGTACTGCAGTGTGGGTTGCCAGCCCAAAGGCCAGTGGTCATTCACCAAGGAGAAATGAGCCAAAATGTAACTTGCAGCAACAGCAGAATAATTGCATCTGTTCAGATTAATTTCACCTTGCTGTGCAAGCAGACTCGTGCAGCTGGGGCTCATTTACAACCACAATCTTCCTTTTTTTTTCCACTTTAGTCCCTTGGCTCCTGGAGCCAGGCAGTGTGAAATCTGGCACCACCAAACCCCCTCACAAGAGGAAACCCCAGTCATCTCACCAAATGCTTCGTTTTCTGCTTAGAGAGCAAGAAAGGATATAAAAAGCTGCCTGGGGACTGACAAGAAAAATCCCAAGGACAAAGAAACAACAGCAAAGAGAAAGTCAAGGGAATAGCAAACAGGATGGGTAAGAGACAGAAGAGGACAGTAGACAGAAAATGAGATCCTCTTCCTTGGAGTGCCAGGACCTCACCGCATGCCAGCTCCCTGCCCAGGGCAAATGAGAACACTCCTGTTCCATCAGTAAACAAGGAGAGAGAGAAAGCAAGGAAAAAGGAAATGTCATCTTAACCATAACTGAGCAGAAATTTTTATTCCAACTGGCTGTACTAACAGTCATAACAACTTCTCAACTCCCCACGTTCCAATCAAAACTGAATGGTGCTTTCTGCAATATACAGGGCAACTTCCTTTCCAGAAGTCATTACAGTTTTATAGAGCGGCACCTTTGCACTCTACCACAAAGCAATCTGTTAACAAACATTAGGAACAGCAGGGATGGAGCAATGGGAGACTCTCAAATCAAGTATTCATTGATTTCATTTAGATGATTGTACTGTACAGAGCAACCAAAAGGGTTTAGAGTTAATCTTCCCCTGATGGCTTGTGGTACATGAGCAGGGCCCTGGGTGGTCCAGATGCTTTGGATTCTGTTGCTGGGTCTTCCAGGGCCTCGTGTAACCTCTGAGATACCACCTCTCCTTTCCCAGCCTCCATGTGGTGCACACTACGAATTGTGAATAATAGTGATCTACCTCACAGTGAAGGGAGAAATAAAACACTTCAACATTATCACATAAGAGAAACCACCACAGTTAAGTGATCTCTATCACTATTATGTTTGCAGCCCCCATGGTAATTTCATTGCTATTTTTGCTGTGGTTTTGCTGTTCTTTTATGCCTTGATGAAAGCCAGCAGAAGACAAAATGACTTGGTAATATTTCAATGAGCTTTACTTCCATTTGTTGTCTTTGTAATTTCTTTTACAGGCAAAGCTCACTTGCAAAAAAATAAAGTGTATGTGTGCAGAAAGTTCAGGTCAGATAAAATGTATTGCAACAAAACAAAATTAATTTGAGGGAGGTGGATGTGAAACATCTCTGCAGGTTATGTGTAAACTGCCATGGGCAGCTGTGCCTACATGAGCCAAACATCAGTCACATTTGTTTTTCAGTGTACACTGACCATATGAACATAGGATGTGGACAGCGGTACGCAATCCAGAGTGTTCCAACAGGATAACATAACTGCACTTGTACAGACCCAGTCTGAGAAAGACCAAAACCAGCAACAGACCAGCAAGCATATAGATCCCAAATCCACACAGCAAGAAAACTGTTCCTGTCTAAAAGCCACTAACACTTTATATACATACAAAATATATACATTAACCCGAGATAAGAGAGCATGGCATACCCTTTCCAGGAACTTTCAAAATCCTTTTGCTATCAAGCACTTTACTTTCTAGGTTTCTCCTCTTATTTAGAACAGTGATTCTCTGCAAAATAGCTATCTCTTGCTGTCTAATATGTGACTTCTAAAGAAAAGGAAGACTAGCATGAACAAAAGGAGGAACTGCTTATAACTCTTATTTTGAGGGCAATGTGGTGAGGGGAACCACAGCTTTAAGACTTTAAGTCTTACATATGGACATATTTCCTTCTGTAAGCTGTAAGACTAGAAGACATTGTCTGGCAGTCAACCTCCCTTCCTCTGGCACCAAGAGTAGAGCAGAAAGTAACTCATGGGTCGATACTTCCAGAATGGGCTTATCCTCTTCTCCAGGATCTACCCAAACCACACAGAAACCAGCTCAGTCTCTGACCTGAAGACTTGCATTGCTGGCTCCCTCCTCATGTCTTCCCACCCTTAAGTCTCACCTCATACATTCGCAGTATAGTGCCATGGTGTCTTTTGCACACCGTGATGCCTTAAGCTGGATGCAGTTCACGAACCCGATCTATGATATAACCACCAGCTCTGCTACGTTCAGGTATAGCTTGGAAGACTGCCACTGTACATACACTGCACTTGTAGAGGGTGGGATAAGCCATCTACCAATCTTCAATGAAACTCATTAAAGAGGCTGAAGTTCTCAGTTGTAACTTGGTATCATGGCTCAGCCTCCATGATTCAAGCGCTTGAGTATGGCCATTATGTGGTCCTCTTAGTTGCTACAGCAACAGCAAAGTAAAAAGTCTGTTCATAGTCAATCCTGTTAGCATCCCACCTCTTCAACAGGTATTTCCATAACACACAGAAAACCATAACTTGGTCATTCAGGATCAAAAACATATGAGACTAAAGTAGCAAGTAAACAGCTGAAGTTGCAATCTGTCAAATTCACAAAAGACGTGCATTTCCTAATCTTTGCAGGGGTCTGATGTATATACTTTGCGGAGTACAAACAGGGCAGTTACCAAGTGTGGAGATGGAGAGGAACTGAGAGATGTCTCCCTTCAAATAATTACAGTGGTGAGATTTTCCAGCTTTTTCAATCATGCTGTTGAATGTTTGCCTTTCCTCCAATTAGCAGAGCAAAATATCTTAGAAAAAAATATTTTAGGGGTATAAGAATAGAGAGCAGAGAAAGTAAAATGGTGAGTTGCTCTTTACAACTCTGTATTATGGCTACTGTCCTCAGGAGAACACTTTTACCTGGCACCTATGAAGGAACAGCTCCCAGTGGGAGAGCAAAAGGGCAAAAATTTCATCTCTCTCCTCGTCAGCCATTCACAAATAATGCTGCTACCCAACCAACTAGCAGCTAAACGGTGCCCTGCAGAGAGACTCATAGAAAGAAAAGGCTGGAAAGACCAAGTTCATTTAAGGCTACCGCAGATCATCATTCATAAAACAAATTCTGAAAATCCTTGCCTGTACATAACGGCAGAGAAACCATTTCTTTCAGCCCAGGTTGATTAGATGCTTATCTGTGCACAGGCCTGAAGGTGTTTTACTCCTGTAAACCTATTGGTGGTCATAAGTAACTGATCACCTCCGTTTTGGTGTAGAAAAGCATAATCAGTTGTTAAAACTAAATTTCACAGCTGGACACTTTTAATCAGTAACTCTTAAAGCTGCCTCAGAAGAAGTGCAAGGTGGACCTCATTTTCAGTTTTCTGTGCTGTGTTAAATAAGTAAATAAAGAGGATGGCAACTGAGGTAGCTCTGCCTATTTAGATAACAAATTCAGATCTTGTCTATTCTGGAAAACTCTATGATGACTGAGACACCTAATTAAATTATGACATAACAGGAGATGAGAGTTAAAACTGAGCAACTGCAAGGAACAGACATATTTTGACACTCTGATTAATGCTCTTTATTTTTGTTAATCTGTAATTACTTCAGTGAGTACTGAATAATTGAGACGGGTAAAAAAGTATGTCTTTGTTAGAGAAGATGTGTGTGTCGTCGTCCCCCCCTCCGTTTTTAATTAAGGTGTAGGATTTCACAATGTGGATTTCTGAGGCCTATTAGAACTGCTCTGAAAATATTAAGTAAGACCAGACTTCACTTTCATGATATTTCCAAGGTTACCCTCACTTTGCCTCAAAACAAACAAACAAAGCAAGTTCCTCCTAGCTTAGAGTAAAATGTTTTAGTTGTGCTTTACATATAAGAAAAAGCACTTTGGTTTATTTGAAGGTCACCTCTAACGGAAAAGCCCCAGCTCTGCCTTCAGAGCAAGCCTTCACCTACAGTAGACTATTACAACTCAACACTTTGTGTTATTCACCCTTTCTTAATAAGGGGAGTTTGCTGCAATCTGAACGAAGTAAGTAGCTATGTTACATATATCTCTGAGCAGAAAATATCTAGGCACTGCAGCTGAGGGCAACTGAAAGTGCAGTCTCCTTTGAAGAGTGACTTTGTAAAGATGGCACTGTGTGGTTTCACATCTATTGTCTCTCAATGACTGCTGGGTTGAGTTTACTCAGTTTACAAGTAAAATGATTTTTATTTCTATTTAACGCTCCTCCATGCAAATTCAATTGACAAGCTTTAAGTCAAGCCGTGCTCTTTTTCACCCATATATCATCACTCCTAATGAAGACTCTGCATGCCAAATGCAAGTGGGGAGCTCTAGGGTAAGAGTATGGTTTGAGGGCAACAGGTCAAGTTCTCTCCTAGTATAAATCAGTATTGCTTGCCTACTTTCAGTGGAGGCATTCCCATGTAGACCAGCTGAGGATATGGCTAAATGAAGACACATTCTTAAAGTGGGAAGCTAAGTAACTGCCCTGCTGGTGATACAGAACCAAAGGAGAACTAAAGTCATTCTCCCCAGCCCATGCTGCTTCAGATAGCAATAAAAAGGTAATATGTTTATTGCTAATACAGGACTGCAAATAGAGCCTGAGAGCAGAGAATGTCTTAAACAATATGTCATTGTCCCACAGCCAATTTTCAGAGTAAAACCACAGACTAATGTGAACATTTCACAACGCAGACATTTGACAAAGAAAGGATATTTCTTCTGGAGTAACGTTTAGGCCCTGACACCAATACAACATATTTCCCAATGACAAAAAAATCTTGTAAACCACAAAGGACAAGGACACAGGATTACACAAGTTAAAGACAGAAGAAGAAACCCACAAAGCAGAAATATTAAGGCCACCTGTGCACTAGAGAAATGCACAGTCACCACAGGCAAACAGGATATATCCCTTATTAATATTACATATAATAAAACACACACATATGCATAACAGACACTTGATTTTGCTCTAGAGAAGCAGAACCAGAAGAATGAAGATAAGGTAAAACCTTTGTGGCCAGCCTACAGTAAAAAGCTCTAGCCTGAATCCTAGCAGCTCTTAGCAGCCTGTCAACAAGACACCAGAGGGAAAACAGAGGTCCCCATGTAGATCCCTACCAAAGTCACAACAGGATTCCAAGGTGAATACTCCCAACGTGAAGGGGAGAAAAAGAAAACACTGAAGGACAAGTTGCTAAGGTTTTAACCTGAAACCTAACAACGAAGCACAAGTTGCCAAGGTTTTAACCTGAGACCTAACAGCAGCCACAGACATTTGTTTAATCTTTCAGGTGCTCATTAGTGTCAAGCCCCTGTGGCAGCCTCCATACTGTCTCTCTATACTGTAGCTGGCTGAAGGCAGAGGTATATACCATCCTAATGAGCTACAAGGAGGGTGATGTGCGTCATTGGCTTCTGTTTCAATCTTGGCAATCTAAGTGTAAAAGCCTTGCAACAGCTTCTGATTCTGCTGACATTTAATTAGCCGGTGTCATTTTGATGCCATAGCCTGTCTCATCAGGATGATAACTACAAAACAACATGTGGAGCATAAAAGTTCTATGAGAAGTTTCAGGTCTGGCAGCCAAGGATACGAGTCCCCTGACAGTCACGGTTCCTGAGACTGGTCCCCATTAGCCCTTTGTTTTGGCACTGCTATCAGCAAGAGCTTCTCTGTTAAGGAAAGAGAAACAAAAAAAACCAAACCCAAAAAACTGCAAACCTCAGCAAAGCCTTGCAAAAACCGACATCTTTAGCTCTAAAAATTCTACCTGTCCTATAGAAAGGGAGCATCCTTATTGCACAAACTCACAGCTGTTCATCCTGAAGGATGGGTTTACCCTAAAGGATCATCTTCTGGCCTCAAAAAGTAGTCCTGTTTATTTAAGTATGTACAGCATTTTTCTCCGTTTGCCATCAGGTGCTTGGGAAAACAATCTCCAATAATACCTACCAATTGCTGCTTGCTCACATCAGCTGCAAAATTTGAAAATGGTCAATGCTACACAAAATGTGACTGATCTGTATTTTCACTCAATATAACCAGTGATTCTGGTACAGTACATCCATTTACACGAGACAAGCTCAGACCTTTTTGTATTTGGGTCTTTTTTCTAGAATCCTTTTGTCATACACTAAAGACACCTCTTTTAGAGTGCACCAGTCAGAGATGTATAAAAATCCAAATGAATCAAGTTGTTTCGTTCACAGAACAGAATCAACTCAAAATCTTTGTCAGCAGAACCTAGGCACAATCTAATGTTTTGTAAAGACAGACACTTATGGGACTAATGGGCCACAGCTCCATTTTTGAGCAAAGCATCTACCTGAGGCAGAGGATGGGCAGAAAGAGGCCAGCAAGCTTAAAAATCCACTGAACCAGTGTGGTCTCTCCAGATCTCAGCTGTTCTGGAGGATCCTTGCTGGAGCTGAAAGCTGCTTCCCAACTGGATGAGGATAAGCCTATCTTTTAAAGCAAAATGCTCTGAGGACTCACACCTCCCACATGGGCAGGGAGATCTCTTTTAGGCAAATGTTACGGGCCAATAACGGTAACACCGCCATCAAGGGTGAAGGTGCTCTTGCAAGACTTTTCCACTTGGCTTCTGTTCATCTCTTTGCCATGGTATAACCATGATACTAGCATTTCAGCCAGTTAATGCCCACTGCAGACTACTGGGGGTTGTAACTGGTTCCACCCATTCCCTATCCTAAATAGCCTTCCAGGTGTTTCTTTGCTGTGTCTTATAGAAGGTGCTTGTCAATGCACAGTATTAAGTAAATAATTTCTGCCTTCTTCACCAATGTTTCTTTTTATACAGTGAAATTTCACCCCAAATTTACCCCTCACCACAGTCACACTTACTTCACGCAGAATACTGTTTTGTTTGCCTAAGGAAAACTGAGCCAGTTCAGACAGCTTTGGATTCTCATGCTAAAGGAAAAGTTACATGCAGTGATCCTATCTCATGTTTGGAGGTACACATTCAGAGTGTTACTTCTCGTGTTCTCCGTATATTAAACCATGGAAAATCTGCTCCCAACATTTTAAGCAAGGTCTTGCCATGGAATGCTTTGTCCTGACTTGGTTTATATGCGGGTCAAGACAAATGGATGGGTACAAAAATTCACATTTACTTTATAGTATATGTTTTAATAAATGTATTTTATTTTATGCATGCACACACAAACACAAGGGAGAAGGAGGACCAAGGTCTAAGTTCATCTGTCTAAATGTTAAAATTCATCTAAGTGAAGGAAAGCCGGCAGCTGCTCCAAGCTACAACACCAAAAATAACTACCCACAAAAAAACTGAAGCCTTACAATACCTCCCTCACACACATGCACATACTTGTATCCATTATCTTATAAAAGCTCTTCTTGCCTTAACAACCCATAATATTAGCAGCACAGGAAAGTTTATTTGAAAAACATATGTTAGCATGATCTCCTTAAAAGACTCTTGGAGTACTAATGTGCTCAGTGCATAAGCACTTCTCAACTGTACTACCAGATAAATGTCAATTTTCTCTATTAGTAAAGTAGCTGGGATTGAGTGACCATAAGAGGAAACCCAATGTGGCAGTTAAAGCAAAGCACTGGGGATCAAGCAAGTTGTATTCACTTCCCATAACAGCTAATGACTTATGGTTTACACCTACTTCTGGCTTGGTGTCTTTACCTGTAACACTGGATAATACCACCTACTTTAAGAGAGGGGGAAACAAAATTAATGAAAGCTTTTAACTGTTCCAAAATCCTATAAAAAGGAAGATTAATTATTTAAATATTTCTGAAATTACTATTATTATTGTCATTTATCTGTTCTGCTGTAGTATACAAGAGTCCTAGAACCACGCAGTTCTAGGCGCAGAACAAATGCGGAAAATAAAGCTCCTCCCAGCCCTTGCTGTACTCAAACCTGATGAAAGATATAGAAAGACCTGCTAATCAGAAACCCAGAGAAACAAAAGGCTTTGTGCTTCTTACAATTTTACATATTTGGATAGCTAAATTTTTTAAAACTGACTTTAGTTGCTCAAGAATCAAACCAGCCCTATTTTAAATGTCAAAAATAGTAACTTTTAAAAAATAGCCTGTAGTGTACCACTACTCCCAAACTATAAATCCATGCTATCAATTATTACGATTTTAATTGCATAGTTAGCAAATATTTTTCATGTGTGTACTCTAATATGCAATATACTGCATAAAGTAAACACGGCAATAAGACATTAGTTTGATAAAGCTTGCCAAGTTTGATAAAGAAATCTTGATTCTGCTATTAATATATTTAATATATTAACAAATATATAAGGCTGAATGACTTATTTTGCTCATTTAAACTTAGCACCAGAGAGGAAGGAGTACGTCTTACTCATTATGTCCAATTGCTACAGTATGCTTAGTAGTACCTGAAGCAAGAACCTTACAATTCACAGCAAATCCGGCCGCCTGTTCCTCAGTTTATTTTAAGAACTTATCAATGGAAGAACACTTCCAACTGTGTTAGTCTATCAGAAGATAGCCTGCTTCAAGCTTGTGTTCATTTATGCTGTATAACTGCACTAATATCAAGCAGCGTTAATTTCTTCTAACCTTATGGGGTGGAGGAAATCACTTTTCATTAAGCCTTGGCACCACCAGGAAATTATAAAAGTATAAGTAGTTTTGGTACTCCCTTGGGATTTAAGTTTTTAGCATAACCTCATAAAAAACCCCACCCTTCTATTTACCTGCAGGTTACAAAGGTATTGTGGAATTCCAAGACCTAGGCTCCCTCTCCAGCAAGGCATTTAAGCATACGCTTAAAATTGAGCAGCTGAGTAAACATTTTGCTTGTGTGAGAGCACATAATATCCATCATGAAAGGGGTGACAAAAGGGGTCAATATCCCTATGCTCCTGCAACAGCTTTGGGAACCAGACGGAGGAAGTCACAAGGCATAGAAAATTCAAAAATTTTGTTAGTTACCACAGGACCCTGTGGTTATAACCAGTGCCTTATCTTCCTTCATAGTAAATGTAAAGGGGTCATGAACCTCATAGAAATACTACTAACTCCAAGAAAGCTTTATTTACTTTACAAACTACTGAAATACTTCATTATAACTAACAGGTAGCAAGCTCAAGTAGTCACCTGAAAAGCCAGAGGGTTTCTTTAGCCTTTTATGATTTCGGTTTTTTGGGTAGCCATTTAAAAACTTGATTCTCCTACACTAATGCTTCTGCACATAAGAAGTGAGTTAAGTATGAAACTTTTTTTGTGCTACTATGTCAAAAGCTTTTGTAATCTCTACAGAGACATCCCATTATGATGAAGGCCCTTTGTGGACAGCCTTACTAACTCTGCAAAACAAAGTGCAGCCTGCTTTAACAGGATCTTTTAAAAGGACAGCAATAAAAATACCACACCAATTTCTTTTGACTGAGGCTGGAAGAGGTGTAAGAGCTGCTGGAACTATCCATAACACACCACTGGCTTGGCTCTGAGCATGACATTTGAACAAGACAAAGAAAACAGAATCTCCTCCGCAGATTTTCAAGAGAATTGTGAATGCTCTCTATCTAGCAATAATAGTCTTATTTTTCCAGGATGTGACCTCAAGTACCAGTTTGAGTCACTCCTCCACAAGCAGCCGTAGAAGAGTTATGTCTGGAAGGAGCCCTACCCCAGAGGCAGGCTGCAGAGTAGGGGTGCAGGTCAGGGCAGTTCCTCATGGATAAGTCAATTCTGCTTTCTCTCAGTGGCACTCCCTTCTCCTCTCTGCTAATAATAGGCTGAACGGGAAAAGCGAGGAGCAGCAGTGTCCAGACAGCCTGGAGTCAGTGCAGGGGAAACAGCACAGCTATGGCACGTGGCATAGAGGATTAAGAAACAAAGGAAAGAAAAGAGGAGACAGAGAAACACACAGAAGAGACATGATAACTGTCATGACACGGCATATTTAACAGTCAGCCTCTTACCATCATGTCGCAGGCTGCTGTGCCCATGCACCTCTGTGTGTGTGTGTGTGACGTACACGTGTGCGTGCGTTTGCGTGACGTATGTGTGTGCACATGCACTTGCATACGTGTGCCTGTGTATACATTTGAGGAAGGGTTTGGGAGGCTGTAAAGGAGATTTACTAACAGAAATCTCAGCCTTGCTTGTGTCATATTTATAACTTTCTATGCACTGTGGGTCAAACATTTACAAGAATGCCTTTTGCTTCTGGTAAAATCAACCACAGGAAGGGCAAGGAAGGATGTAGTGGTGGCAAAATGCAGAACCCACCATCGCTCTGAAGAGTGCAACGACAAAAACTGAAAGTCTGAGCTCCCCAAAATAAACTGTCTGTGTTTGAGGGCTGTAACAGCAAAAAGAGGAACTCTTGGTCTTGATTCTGCTATTACAGAGGGACCAAAAAGCTGTAACTAGAGCAAGTGGTCACAAGCAAGTGGCAGGAAAGTGACTGAAGAGCCACACTGGTTGTAGACAAAAATAAAGTCAGATGAACTGTGAAACTGTAAGGAGCACAGCAAATAAATATTATGTAAATTAGGTCAGCCAAGCTGAGTGGAAGACCCAGCCACCAAAAAGTCACTTCGACATAGCAAAGCATAAGAGGGTGTTTGGAGAGTGGAGCCAGCAAAGGAACCTGGCAACAATGGCCTTACTGAGAAGGGACGACACTCGTATCCTGCCCATCCCAGGGCAAGCAAAAGGGCACACGTGGAAAGAGTGTAGGGTTAAAGATCAGCAGTCCTGTGCCAAGAATCATAGCTTTTCATTCGCAGAGGAGAGAGGAAGGCCCCAGATTGCCTGCCCTTCCATTGCTTTGTTTTGGTAGGGAGCTCAACATGGGTGCAAAGCTATTGTAAACAGACACATGTACTGTGTTACAGAAATGCAAGAAGAGGAAAACAGTCCCTTTTTAAAAAAAAGACGGATATTTTTACAGCATACAGAGCCAAGCATGCCATTTAATTCTACAGAACAGGAAGGAGCTCACTAAATTGCTGCCATGAGCCTTATGCAACCAAAATCTTGACTACAGATCAGGCATTTGGAATAGCTGTGGAGTGGCTTCATGGGCCTCCCCAGCACCCTGTATATGCATCTAGGGACAGAGCTTTATCTACACCTCAGCTAGCTAATGTACCCTTGGCAGTGACCTCTCTGGTAAAATGACCCCAGCAGTCACTTCATACATAGTTCTAAGACTATATTCTACTCCCCAAAATTTGTTTTCCGTTGTCATGAGCCCCGTTAAGTCACCTAACACAAACTGTAGGCAGAATACATAAAATACCAACATTTTGATTTGGCTGACAGGTATTTAAATTTTCAAGGAGTAAATAGTCACACAAGGTAAGGTGCTACAGATACTTTCTAAAAATTCTGTCATCTTTGGTGGGTATCTTATGTACATACAGCACAAGAGTGGAATATGGTCACCCATAACAACATAATAACAAGACTTATTTATTTAAATGTGCTGCAAGCATGCAAGCATAATTCAGTAACTGTTTTTCCATTCCTTGCTCGAAAGAAACATTGCATAATACTAGCGTAACTATAGATCGCTTTCTTTTCTTTTTCCATTGAGTATTCAACTCTTAACAACACTTAGGTATAATGAATGTGGAACACTCCCTATCCCTATCTGTTTATTTCTTCTTACTTAATAAAAACATTTTTTTAAAAATTTGGCCCTTATACGACATATCAAGTGCTATAATTTATGATATAATAATAATAAAAAAACCCCAATGTGGTCTTTACTTTTTTCATTTAAAAAACTCTTTTCAATACTCTTAACACAATTGAAAAATAAACTATTTTTGATACTAACTGCTCTGAAGAAATAATATCCCATTAAATAAAAATCTTCAGTGTCCATTTTACCTTTACCAGTAGAGAAGCAAAAATGATCAGAAAAAGCTTGAGGGCACTACAACGTAATTCAAAAGGAGAAAAGTGAAAAGGTCCAATTATTCTTATTGGCTAATTAATATATCTAAAATAATATGAATCTTCTCAATTCAAATTCACTTGGTGTGCTACTATTTAAATACACCGATAATGATAACTTGATTTATGATTTGATTGATATGAACGAGCTGTTAATGTTAAAAGAAGACAAAACTAAGTGTACATTAACCGCTTTGCTCTACATCATTATTTCACCCAAAGAGAGCCTACCAAATCCTGTAGAGTGCCTACTCATACAGTGAGACTGCTCGATTGTCCTGCTCTCAGCAGCTTTCCAGATAAAGTCATGCTGTACACAAACATGAGCCAGAAATCACAAGAAGGGAAAACTCCCCTTATCAAAAGGTTAGGTTGTGTGTGGAGTTTAACCATGTCATGCTTTTCTGGAAGCAGTCACACAACAAATAAGACATACCTGGTGTGCCAAAATATAGATATTATGGCCAACATCTTTTGGTGAGATGCCATCATCTCCATTCTCCTCCTCATGGTCGCATTCGAGGCCTTGGTTATATGCATTCTTCATCACATCCACCTGTAACACAAACCCAACCAAGGAGAGATGAAATAATTGTCATTCTCAGAGAAAAAGCACCGAACACTGTGCTTGAACATGTTCGCTTTGTTCAGCTCAAGCCTGGATGGGTGCCCTCCCGTCCTGCAAGAAGAGCAAGCAGTCTGAGAAATACTTTCTGAATAAAGACAAGCTTGAAGTATTTATGAAGCTCCAAACTGCTACATCTCTCATCAGCAAAACTTCTGCAACCACAAGAAAGGAACAGGGATGCTGAGCCTTTCTTAACAGGTATATTCACAAATGCTTTTAAAGACAGATCTACAGATACCACGGGTAGGGTCTTGTGGCACTTAGCATGCAACTGTGATCTCTGTCTGGCTAGAGCTGGCTGCAACTTCACTCAGCGTTCTCCACACAGTTTAACAGAAAAAAAACCACTAAACCAAAAAGAAAAGGAAGATCCAGATCTGGGCAGAGTGCTGGGGTAATTCCAAAATATTCAAAAGCCTCTTACAGGACCGACAGGGGGTAATCCTCCATTCCCCATGCAGGGCCTGATCCTGCAGTTGTATCTTAGGGACGGCCTCATCATGCTGACATGCCACCATGGTGATGACTCCCCGAAACCAGCAGACTACCGGGTTCTGCCCAAGTGCAGGGGCTGATGCCCACAGATCTCCTCAGAAAACAGGTTTTTCAGTTGCTGCTGTTATGGTCAATTGGATTGGAAACAGTATCTTCAGACTTACCATCTATTTAAAATTCCTGGATACCTACACAAGTATTATGGTTGTTCCAAAATACAGAAACAACTGCTTGTAACTCTGTCTGTTTGCTCATGAGACATATATGTATAACATACAACATACATACATATAGTATATATATTATATGTCTACACACACACTTCTGTTAGCACTGTTTCACAAACTGTACAAGCTTAATTTCCCAGTCCCTGACAAAGTGTACTTGAAGACAGTCTACCAGAGTATGATAATTTAGTTAGGAAACAATTACAGAAAAGTGCTTGGAACGGATAAAAATAATGAAGTCGTAAAGACTGAAATCATGCATGCTTGATCCTTTTAAAGTACTTCTTGTGAATTAGTACTATCCTGATGCATTGTGTCACTATATGCTGCCAACACTTTTCAGCTTAGATGCAGATAATTTTAAAAACGTTTTAATGACAGATTTTTTTTCAGCGAAAAGATTTATGAATATTCAGAAGTTTTCTCACCAGTTCTCTTGGTCTCATGTTGAAAAGGATTCTTTCCGCATTCTCACTGTCGTGCCTGCTTTCCATAATAGCCAGCAAAAGCTTGGAGGCATTGTTCTAGAGATACAAAACCAAGTTAATGCAAATTTAAAAATCTATTTCATGGATTAACGACCCTTGCATTTGTTTTAATTGAGATTACGAGGACCACTTTTTTAGTGGATAAGATTTTAAACTACTTGCATCTTTTATTTTACTGACATATTTAATAGGGTTTTTCTCTCATTCTAATGTCAGTGTACTGTAAGGCTAACTAAGCCTGCATGCTATATTGGAAGAAGTACTTTAAATATTGAAAAAGATTCAACTTAAATACAGAGTCTTGTTCTATACTGTGTACAAGAAATGAAATCCCATTTCCTTTTCTTATTGCCCACCTAGCAATTTTTGCCATGGCTTTCTGTTAAAACAATAATTAACAGGGGTAATTACAAAACGTATTACACAAAAGGTTTAATCATTCAGGCAGGTTTCCTTCCCCTTTGGTTTTTATAAAGTCTAACTGGTTATTATTTGAAAGGCTTTAAAATAAACTGTTTTCATACATTCCTGGAATTTTGTTTCACTACCAAATATTCCTGGGGGAATGTATAAAGATATTCTTTACTTTGTCACCTGACTGCTTTTCACTGAGACCTCTCCCAAGGATTAAATAGCATGAGTTTTAGCAGCAGTAACCCAGTAGTGCCTTAGACTTCGGAGATCTGTCTGACTTTCAGTTAAATCAGATGCTGTGAAGAGGAGAGGAAAAATGGTTTTGGAGGTTTGACTGCTTTCTGGCAGAGCGTGGTTGCCTTGGTTCACCTGCCACAGCATCCCCTCATCATCCTCTATTACAGACCGAGCTGCGTCAATACTTGGAAAGAGACTGCAGTCCCATGATACAGGTAGGGGCCAGTAAAACTTTCAACCCACCATAAAACCTCTTTCTCAGCTGCTTATTGTCAGACATCAGCAACTCAAACTGAAACTCTTGCAGCGAGGGTGTGCCTCAGACAATTAGTATGGACAATTTTGGATGAAAAGGGTTCATCAGCTTTTGGGACAGAGGCAAAAAGAAAGATGTTATTTTCTGCACGTTCAAGCAACTTTTGTTTTAAGCAGCCTTTGTATTTCCAAGTTTTGATAGCAGAGCTGAAGATCTGGAGGACTAGAGGCCAAGATAACACAGATCTGATTTCCATTCCCAGATATCAATGTGGAAAAGAGGTCCATTACTTGGAACATACACTATAAAGTTCTTCGTAACACATTAGTACTGCAAAAAATCAGTTCCCAGGTTCTACAAACAGGACAGCCCAAAGTCTTTCTGGCCTTAATTTCTCTTTACCTGGGTTCCCATCTCATCTCCTTGTAAGAATTTTGGAAAAATAAATTAATGTGTGAAGCAACTAGATACAGCGGAGTAAGGTGCTATGAGAAAAGCCAAAAAGACACTTGTACTAGACTCTCTCTACCCTTAGACTGACAACGTCTCTTCATCCTGCTACTATAAAGAGTCGTAGATATTGAGGTCATACTGTGTGCCAGGGCTTAAATACGAGTCAGCACGGAAGGCCAGGGGGTCATACTCAAAATAACAAGAGGCAGAACTGAACAATGGCCATCTGTACATTCAATGAACACTGTCTACCCTGCTCACTAAATGATTCAGGAGTCCACTGGAAAATATAATCCATGAAGATGTAATTAAATACCACATCACAAACTATGTGCAAAACAAGTTAAATTAAGATGGCATGGGAAAATATAATTCTGCATTGCCTTTGCTTTGGTTGGGGTGTATGGGTTCAACATAAAACATTCCCTGAAAACAGTGTCAGAGCTTGTTTGTATGTGTAAGTGTGTGGGCCTATATACTTCACATTCTGTATTTTCACTGCAAAATTTATGTATTTGCAACTTCAGAGTTGCCTATGAACAACTGACAGATTTTCAATGTTAAACATTACCTGGTAAACTCACTGCTATATTATTTGGATCTGTTGCTGCTCAAAATAAAAACCACAAACTTCTTAACTTGGATCTAATTCTTGACATCACATCTGGCCCCACACTGTGTCCAGTTCTGGGCTCCCCAGTATGAGAAAGATAGGGACTTACTGGAATGAGCCCAGCAAAAAGCCACAAAGATGATTAAGGGAATGGAGCACTTTTCATATAAGGAGCAGCTGAGAGCTGGGACTCTTCAGCCTGGAGAAGGGGGTTCTTACCAATGTGTATAAATACCTGATGGGACGGAATGAAGATGAGGGAGCCAGACTCCTCTCAGTAGTGCCCAGTGAGAGGACAAGAGGCAACAGACACAAATTAAAACACACATGAAATTCCATCTAAACACAAGAGAACACTTTTTCACTGTGAGAGAGATCAAACACTGGAATAGGTTGCCCAGACAGGTTGTGGAGTCTCTATCTGGGCAACCTGCTCTAGCTGACCCTGCTTGAGCAAGGGGGTTGGACAAGATGACCTCAAGATGTCCCTTCTAACACAAATGACTCTGATTCTGTAAAAACAGAATAATTTCCACAGTTTGAACCTTTGGTATCATTCATCACAATTTTTGCTATTTAGGTAAGAGTAAGGCATATATAGTCTCCTATGAACAGGGCCAAACTGGTCTTTGCAGTCACATCGCTAAACTCCGTTTCTGGTTCTCACATAGAAAAGATGTTCTACAAACATTTGCCAGCTTCATGATAATGGCAAATCAAAATGGCACTGGAGTTACTGTAGCTAGGTCTTTACAGGACTGAAATTTGGACTTCAAAAGAACTGTCTGCATGTTCAAAGTTAAATGTCTGCTTAAGTGTTTTGTTTGAGGGGGGCATGAATTAGTGTCATTCAAAAATGTAATTACACTTATTAAAATCATGTGTAAAGCACTGTTGATTCGATGTTTCATTGTACATGATATATAGCTATATTAATTTTTTTATTAGACATTCACAATGTTGCCAGTATGATGCAAAGCAGCTACCACAAAGTATTTGCTGGTTTTGGGGAGGAAACAGACCATCTGCAATGGAAATACTTCATTCTGAAGGCAAGAAAAGCCAGTAACACAAGGCTCTTCCTGGACAAGTTCTAGCCTACTTGGCAGACAGTATAACTGCAGAGCTCCTCTCAGCATGCAATGGCACACAGACCAGAGAAACTTCTCTACGAGCCTATCCAGCTGTCCATAGATTAAAAAACAAAATTACAAGCCCTCCCACTCTATACTTTGTCCTCCCCCTCAGAGGACACTGAGAAGGGAAATAAAATACGATTTACCTTAACCTTGTTTTTATTTGACATTACAGGTCATTTGATACATTATTCTTTTCTCACAGTATCTCCTTCTCAAGTAATTTTTTAAGAGTTCAGTATAAACAGAGGATATCTGATTTGTTACATGTGTGTGCAGTGTTGCTGTTTATCAATCCTGTAAGATTTTATGTCCACAATATAGACTTTTCATGCTAGCTATATCATGTCTGTTTGATAGGACTTTTTACAAAAAGCTGAGGGCATGCTCCCAAACACAACAGTGGGTCAAAAGGCCTGGGGTAGAGGGCCTGATAAGGATTCAGAAGCTGAGCTGAATTCATTTGCAACGTTTGTTTTCAAAGGCTGCTGAGTATATTATGCTATAGTAAGATTAAGTAAATGTCAGGTTGCCTAGAGCTCTTGCATAGGTAGGTCTTCCATTATTACTCAAATTTAAATAAACAAATTTACATTTACCATACCTTTAGCTGAAGCACCAAGTCCATGCAGTATTTGCCAAGAGGGTTTATGTCATTCAAGATGAGTGCAATTATAATATCAATCCCATTAGATTCATGGGTGGCTATGCAAGTCTGCAAATAAGAGAAGGGAGTTGGGGGGAGGGGTGAGAGAGAGGGAAGGAGGGGGAAAAAAGAGGGAGATGGGACAGGTGGAGGGAGGGAGAGAGAGAATATGCACATCAGAAAATTTCCAAAACAGGGACCCAGAACTTTAAAGACCTTGTAACAGAAATGAACCTCCTAGACAAAGCAGAGCAGCCTGAAAACGTGCCACAAGAGGTGCTGGGGGAGACTTGTGTAGTACAGAACTAATCCCAACACTAGCAGTAGTGAAGTACATGACTGGAAAAGAGGTGGTGCAAGCTAAAATATGCTTGCAGTGAATCATGCAGGATTTGGCACCGAGTGGTACAAATTAGAGACAGCAGCCCACAGGAGCACTGCCAGATTCAGCTGCACACACATGCAGAGACATAAAAGATATGCTTGAATGTAGGCACAATCAAATTTGCACACTCAAATTCTTAATTTGCACTCAGCAACCAGCATTAGTATCATTGTTATAGTATGGATTATTTGCAAAGATTAAGGTTTTCTGCATTCATCTGAACATGTCCTGCACAGAAGGACATTTCTGGACGTGGAATTTGAAACTGTAATTATGGCCAATGGTACTTCCCAAATGCTGTTACAGAGGGAGTCCCAGATCTTCTAAGCCTTCTAAAGAAGTGTCAGTTATACAAGCCTATAGCATTTTTTTCTATCAGATTTATAGGAGAATAGGATGGGAAAAGTCTTCCAGAAAGATAGAGAGATGGGTAAAAATGAAAACCAAAGGGTGGAGCATTTGCTTCTGAAATACACTGAATCAGACTTGCAACTGGTGTAAACAAGCATAACTCAAATCATGAGTGACATCCCAGTAGGTAGGTCTAAGTAATTAAGTGTAACTAATCATTCCCTTCCATTACCACTGTTACTCAAGTAAACTCGTTGCAGAACATGTTAACTTGAAACATAGGTTTTGGGGTTTTTTTATGTCCAGTCCTGTAATTATTTTTTTTTACAGATGTTTTTCCCATCCATTAGTGAATCAAGTATCACTGTTTAAAACTTAGTCCACTAAAGGATTTTTGTTTGTTTGACTTTAAAGTATTATGTAAAGTCTGTGGATTACCAGCAATGGCAACAGAAGCACTTTGCACTTCATTTGTGTATGTTAATGAAGTAGCATTAATACTGCACGTATTTCTTCAGCTATTTCTAGTTTCAAGAATAGATTGCCTCTGTAATTTCGCCCACCACAATTTTCCCATTGCTAATCCATAGTAAAAATTCTTAAATTTCATCCACTGTGACAACTTCACTACAGTTCTCTCCAGATCAAATATAGCAGCATGTAACTACATTCTTTACCTTTCTATACTGCCTCAGCAGGGCACTAAAGAGACATCTACCAAAAGTCACAGCTATACGACTTAAAAAGACTGCATCAAGCAAGGCACAGAATATTAGAAGTATGATCTTTAGTCTCATCCATTTCACTACTGTATCATAATTAAAGATGCTGATAGGTAGTATAGCAGGATAGTAAGTTACACTTTGTGGTAATTATGTGAATAGAGGAAAGTAAATGTTAGCAACCTATATAAACACGAGCAACAACAAAATGTATGAAAATGAAGAAAACAAGATTATGTATGCAACGTACTTCCACAACTTTGACTTGAAATCCAGTCTCACAAAATAAGGTTTAAGCCATGGACCCACTGACATAAGACAAACTCTCTCCAGAAGGACTGGAAACCCTCCATGTAAGCAGACATACTACAGGAAGAAACTATATTGAGTTCTGACTTAAAAGGATTGAACACGTCTTATGAAAGCTTGAAACATGTTAAGCCTCGCCATAGCAATTACAAGTGAATTTATGTTATTAAGAACACTGAAAGGTACATTCAGGTACATTCTTCTGCACCCACAAGTTATTTGAGCCCTACCTGATTTTCATGGCATGGACCTTGGCAATATTCAGTCAAGCTTTCCAGTGTCTGGTTCACAAGAGCCACATTCCTCTCATTGATGTAAAGCCCCAATAAGCCCAGTCCGCCTGTTGTGCTTCCACAGATACAGTCCAAAAACTGAAGGGTCTCACAAACAAGGTTGTAATTTGTTTTATTGTTCTGATGTCTTAAAAAATTCTGGTAAATGGAGAAAAGGAACACCAAACAAATCCAACAAAAAACCAAGACAGTGAGAGTCAAGTCAAACACACATTCTTTTTCATGAAAATATTAAAGGGAACAATTTACGACCATGACCGCTGTACCTTAGGTACTGAAGTACACTACTCTGTAGAAAATATGCCTTAGTGCAGCAGAAGAGAACCATTATCTGATTAAATCAGTAGAGAAAGAAGGGCTTAGGAAAGTGAACTGTGCAAACATCTGCACTGGCCTTATATGTCTTGTATATGTCCTGCATATATTCCCCATCAATCTTTTTATTATGACCCTTCTCGAGGAAGCCTCTTGCCCCACAGCTGAGCAGGTATGGTGGCAGATTACTACTGATCTTTGGCCATGTCAGCGCAGAACGGTAGCTTAGTTCAAACCACCCCCAATACTGCTTTAAGGGAGGCTGCTGGACATGGCACTGAGGTATATTTGCAGAGGATTCATGCTGCAAAGGTTGCTATGGGGACAGTAATTTCTACCAAAGGAACTGATGGCAGGGATACACATAGCATGTTAGGGCCTTCAATCATAATACCTAGGGAAAAGAGCAGTACCTAAACTTTGCCCAGAAACTTCCTATGGTCTTCAAGCCTGTGGTAAGCAATCCACCATTTCTGCACAGAAACCATACTGACAGGGACGCATAGACACTTCTCAGTTCCACGTGGCTATGCTGCAGTCCCCAAGTAATTATAAGGACATAAATATGAGCTCAAACAGAGCATGCAAATGGTTCCTGAAAAAGGTTATTTTACCCCTTGGATCAAGAGAACACAGTATGTTAGATACCCCTATTCTGCAATAGGAGCCAGGCACAAGCATGTTTTTCTTCCCTTATGAAGTTCCCACTCCTGTAATACTTCTTTTGCAGCTCAGCACAAAAACACTTTACCTGGAGCTCTCGATTGTGGTTCTCGCACAGCAGCTGAAGAAATCTCAGTATTGGCTGCATGATTGCAATGGCAGGGCTCATGACTGCTTCTTCTGTGGACTTCTCTTCTGCATTTGCAGCATCTGTTCCTGAGCCCATAAGATCTATTTCTGGGTCCATTTCTCTTCTATACACAGAGTAAGCTTTGGATGTTGCAGAAGATGCTTCTGTTAACTGTCCTTTCATACCCTCTTTCAGATGCAGGGTTGAATCCTTTACTGAAAAGAAGATAATTTTCCTTCATTTTTGAAACTCTTTCTCCTCATTTGATTAAACAATAAGAAACAATAATAATGAATGCAACTTTTTCTTTGTTGGTGCCTAACTTTTTGAAGACCTCTAGGCAACTTACAAAGAATATCAAAGCAACATTCATGCAGGGATAGCATGTTCCAAACAAACCACAAGCCAGAGTGAAACAAAACATTAAAACAAAAAGCCCTACTATTTCTCTCCCATATACAATAAATGATGAGAACAATGGAAGGACCACAGGGTGGGAAATCAGTTCCTGCGCTTGCTCTTGTGAAATAGCCCCATTAGCAGCAGCCTCCCCTTCTGCTTCTCTAAAAATATGGTTCTATATCTTCTACTGGTGTAAACTGGCATAGCTTCACTGATTTCATCAAAGCTAATTCCTTGTAACCAGTTTAAGAGATGGCCTATAATTTAGAGGAAAACACGCAAAAGATGCAAATTAGCAATGATTAGTATTAAAGCTTACTGATCAACACAACATAGTATCAGTGGTGCAGTACATGCTGTTTGAATATAATGCACTTCTCCCCTCTTTCACATGGGTGCCTCCTTACCTCTCTTTTTGGGAACAGATATGGTTAGGTCACTATCATCATCTTTCTTTTTGCTCCCCAAATCAATAGTGTTCACTGTCACTGTCGATCGTATCTCCTGCTGAGCAGCTTTCATGCGGTCATACAGGACTTTAAAGAATTTTTCTGACTTTTTTTGCTCCTTCAGTTGCTGGTAAGTCGAATACTGCAAAAAAAATATTCTTTAGATATCAATCTTCTAAGGAAGAAGAAATACAAAAATATGCTATTTTTTGTGAAACAAATGATGAATAATTACTTCACTTACACAGAACAAATGTTGGCCACTGCCTGACCAGTTCTTTTATAAAGTGATATACAAGGCTGGTAACAAAGACTGATGATAACATTTTTAAATTTGGATGAAATGGTGAACACTGTTATTTGCAATCTTTAAAATGTCACAATGTTACACCTGAAGTTAAATTACTTTGTGACACTCTCCATTTCTCCAGGCATTCTGGAGCTATAATATTCTGTCTAAAAATAATAGTGAAAAGTAATTGTTATTATGTAACAACAAGAGGAAGCATGAAACATCCAGTGTGTAATATTATAGCTTAGATTATTTACATTCTTTGCACTTCACACAGAATTGGAATTAATATTTTAGTTTATTAAGTCCAGTCCCTTAGTATTACTGTCAAGCAGGCTGAGTACCATTTTCAACAGTTTACAAACTCCATCTTAAAGTAAAAGCCTTTTACAGCCCCTAACAATTAATTTTAGAAAGCTGAAACAAAATCTCTCTCCTTTAACATTTTCTGGACACTCTCACAGATCATATTATCTTTTTTGCAGCACAAAGATACAAGAAGGGATTCCTCCATTCAAGTTTTATAGTCTTGCAATGAGGTATAAGCTGGTTATTCAGGCTCCCTTCATAGGCAATGATGAGATATGGGCAAATGCGGGGAGTGATTCATACCTTCTCTCCTCTCTCACTATAACTCTGCTGATCACAGAGTAAGAATAAACAATCATCTTATTTGCCTAAAGCTGGGTAAGAGGGATATCATTCATAAAAACTAGAAGCTGTAGTTTACAGCACTTATTTTCTACGGAATGCAATATTGGTCTTCTCAAATGGCCAGGTTTTCTCTCTTTGGAGATTTTGATAACTGTCCCTAAATGTTTCCAGAAAAGGATTTACTTTTTTTTGCTATTATAAACTTGAAAGTATTGAATTTTTAATTTCATA
The DNA here is from genome assembly GCA_008921705.1 of Burhinus oedicnemus. NCBI lineage: Eukaryota > Metazoa > Chordata > Aves > Charadriiformes > Burhinidae > Burhinus > Burhinus oedicnemus. The sequence continues at coordinate 3,809,754 of VFFE01007500.1, forward strand.
AAGACAGATAGGAAATAACTGGACATAATGCTTGTATGGCAAAGACCAAATTAAAAGAAGCACTGTGCTGCACAGAAAGGGACAGCTGAAAAATGTTTTCTTCTATTTAAGAGTCTACACTACAAGATATTGCATAATAACAGGGCATATTTACATTTGTATTATAGGTATACATATTATAGTGATAAACTTTTCACAGAACTCACAGCAAAAAGGTTCTTTTTATTTGTCTCCAGACTACATGCGTTTGAAAATCAATATGTGAATAAGCAGATGAAATTAGTACCTGCGTTTGCGTATTTCCACCTTCAAGCAACGCAATACCAAGCAAAATGCCTTCTGAGAAAATTCTGTCATTTTTGGTGTTTACTATAACATCTATGACTAGTTCTGATGCACCTTCTTTATCCAGAAGGCACTGAATATCAAACATGGTTATCCCAGACTTATCTGAGTCTTGTCCTGAAAATCCACCTGCAAATTAGACAAATATGTACCATTCATGTTTGTTTCACACATGTATATGAAAATGAATTCATTAGTAATAATAATTTTGTCTTATGCACACAGAAGCAGTGTAATAAATTTAATTTTGAAATTCTGTTTCAGGCAAAATTCCCCTTGACACAAACAAGATTTTTGTGCGAAACTGCAATGCTGGGCTCTAAGAATAAGAAATAAAACAAAACCCCCAAACCGTTGTTCTGTTGTGATATTCAGACAATAAAGAAGCTGGAAATGACACTGGAGTCCACCGAACCCCTTTTTTAATTCCACTGCTGCATATGCTAAACTATGTGTATGGTCAGTGCTCTGAGACCGCTTTTAAATCTGCTTTTCCATCTCAGGCTTCATCTATACAAAAATTGTGTACTGGTAAATCCACTCTTGTTACATGTGTGACCTTCCAGCTAAATGCTTTTGCCGGTATAACTCCTAGGCATTAACATCATGATGATGTTCTTTAAGAACAGGGACTTGAGTTAATCCAAATTAAAGGTGTGGTTATAAGAAATTTTGTTAATTTATATTAGCTCATTAAATCAACCATCTTTTATTATCACGGATTATGATCTTTCCTGCTATAATTACTTCTATACAGATGTAACTGCATCTACTTCATTAGGAAAAATACAGTACTGCTTTAATCAGTCAGTACTGCTTTGATTAAACTGATTAAAATGGTTCAGACTTTGTGATGAAGCCATATAAGCGCACACACACACACACACAATTTTTAGAGAGAGAACTAAAAAAAAAAAAAGGTAAATCTTTACTCTGCTGGGGAGCAAAATTTGGTGTACAGGATATTAAGACTGTAAACATTTCCAGTGCCTATACTGAAATAGTCAAGGAAGATCAGTTGGGTAACATTTGGAAATGCCCACAAATCTGGGCATACCTTTAATATATGCTGACAATGCTATGGCAAGTATTTTGACCTGACTCTATACCTAGCTTCTGCCTCATTTCCAGTGACATACATTATTTCGAGTTTTCTTAGAAACCACCCTACAGTAACTCCCTGTGACTTCTGTAACAGAATCATACAAAAAATTAGGTTGTAAGAGACCTACAGAGACCATCTACTCAAACTTCCTGCTCACTGTAGTTAGAGTAGGTTCATCAGAGTCTTGTCTGGTACAATTGTAACAAGAACTGACATATTCTGCAGCTTCTCGGGGAAATCTGTTCCATTGCCTAACCAGTATGTTTGCGAGAAGCTTTTCCTTATATCTTATTTTTTTCATATATCAATAAAGGATCTGGAATTTCAAGAAATTTTTTTAGTTTCCAGAAACAGCAACATCTTTGTTCAAATATTTTGTGTTTTGCTGAATTTCTGTATGTGGATTTACTGGCAAATTAAAATGGTGTTATCAATTGGAAATGGAAAGAATGATTTATTGGGGGGCATGGGGAAAGTCCCTACTTTGGTACTGCCAAATGCACACCAGCCATCTGAGACAAATGCATGCAATTTAAAAATAGGAAAAGTCTGACACTACCTCTCTTCTAACTGGTTACAGTATGTGTTTTATTTATTTACCAACTGAATCCCTGGAGCCCTTCCAATGTGCCTATTAGAAAAAATGGTGCTGCTAATTTTGTTCTCTTTAAATGATCTGTGTTGATTTACCTCCCACTTGTGCAGTTTTGCTGTAGCTGGCAGACAGAGGCCCATTCATACCACTTCCATATTCTCCTTTAAAGTAGCGATATAGGAGTATTTTCCTTAAAGTGTTGCCCTTTAAGAGAAAGATAAAAAAAGAAGAAATTAAAGTTGTGGCCAATTTCCTTTGTTTGAAAAGCAAGCTGTTTAACATAGATACATAATTTATTACATCTTTCTGTTACAATCAGTAAGCATACAAATAGTAAAGTTGTCCAGAAACCAAATATCTAATGGTCTTATCTAACAAATCTCATGGGAAGAATTCTAAAATACCATTGTATAAACTTTCTTTGAAGTTTATTTTAAACTTATTGATTATAAATGAAATACCTCCAACTCAATAATTCTTACTGTCTATCTGTAAGATGTGTATATCGAAGGAAGTTCTACAAAGAGCCAGTACTCTGAAGTCAGTGTGTCTGTGCCCTACCCTGCCATGGCAGTACTTTCTTCCTATTTTTTGCAGCTGAGTAGTATCACTCCCTTTTCTCTGATCTCAGATAATCCAGCTGATCATCTGAAAGAAGCCACATCACATGAAATATTAAAACAGAGATATGACATTTGATAGAATAGCTTAAAAAGCATTCTCTGTATCTCCTTGTTCCTTTACTTCCAAAACCACAACCAGTCAAAATTTGCATGCAGCTCTCTGAAGATCTTCCCTTTCATTTTGCTTACGTTCTGCAACACAAGACATGTTGAATTAAGAGTTGGGGGTACCAATTACTTGGCATTTTTATTTTGCCTTCAGTCTCCTGGGAACACCTGCAGTCAACAGTTTTACAGAGGAAGAAGATGACACAACAACTGTATGTGTGTGCGTGTAACCTAAGATTTTATAAAGAAAAGAATATGGCAAGGTCTCTGATGATTACCACAGAAGGGGAAAAATTGTTCATTTCAACAGCTTGGCAGTAAAATGGGACAACTTCTTCCTTACTTTTACTCACCTACTGGTTTTAATCAAAAATGGTTCTTAAAAATATATGCACCAGAAGCATTCTCAGTACTCACCAATTCACCAGTGCCTGCACATTAGTGCAGCAGTCAACTTCTCAATCGAAACATCTCTGTGGCTACCACAGACAGCAAGCAGTGGGGAAACACGTCCCAGACACACCTCAGGATGCACTACTTGCACTCTCACTTCTCTGTTAAATTAGCAATACTTCCAAGAGCAACAACATGCCACAGTGAGGCTTCACTGCTTCATGGAACTCAAGGACAATGGGCTTGTGCACCTCAAACAAGTGCCAGAATGCAGTTTTCTGTATGTGTAGCCTGACAATACAAAACAGCCATTCTTTCCTAGTTCTCGCATTTTGATTTTTTAATTTGGTAATAGCCTATACAGAGTTCCCTCAAACAGCCAAGAAAAGTACAAGGCCTATAGTAAAATATCAAAAGCTGCAAATATAATGGCTGCAAGGAAAATAAAAAGCATCCCCTGGACATCTGCAGTGCCAGGGAATTTATTAGGTGTATTTTCCAGGTGAGCTTAACCCAGTGTGCTCTACGCTACAGAGGAAGACAAAGAACCAGAAGTCTCTGAGGACCTCACACAGACACAGATTCCATCCCAGCCTAGTTTGTGAGGGGGTTTAACCCTGCGTGCATGGACAAGGTATGCTAAACAAGCTCATAAGAAATTTCAAGATGGCTAAGAGCACCAGCTCCTCCTGCTCAACATCGTGTCTCCAGCTGTGACCAAACTCGTGTCTTAGAGGCAAGTGAACCTCATTTTCCTCCTCTCCTGAAGACAACAAATGTATTATTGAAGAAAAAAAAGTTCCCACCAGAACTAATAGACTAAGAACCAGGATAAAGTCCCTTTTCAAACTCTCTCAGTCATATATATCACAGAATCATAACGTTGTATCACACAAATAGGATCACAGAGCAGAAACCCTTCCTAACTCCAGACTAGGACCTGACCCAGAACGGGCACTGCATTGAGACAAGATCAGAAAGGCTGGCATTTGCCATACCACTTGATTAACCACTCAGCTTGAGGCAACATCCTCAACCAGCAATCTATGCAGTCTGTTGATGACTAACAGCGCTATGGTAAATTATATAAACAGTCACAGTGCAGTCACGGGAAGAAACACGAAGAGCCATCTATATATAGTTAAGAATAATACCCATGGTCACAAGCTTTATTGTTCAATCAAAACAGCCTTATTTTATCAGAAAGAACGCTTGAGACAATGAAAGAGCATTTGACTAATAAACTGAATGGTTTAGCACTTGGGTCTTATTGCCTGGAAGTGAGCAACTGTTGGCACATCTCAGATTTTCTTTCTGCCTTGTTACCTTCAAAGACAGCAGGAGGAGCAGTGATATGAAGATGTTTCTCCAGCTGGCTATGGGAAGGGGAATCCTGCTCCATCCATATCCAAACTAAGGCACAGACTTTACTTCTTGTTGCAAGGAGCAAGTCTTAATTACTAGGATTCCTGCTCTCTCTCAACCTCCCATGAATCCAGACAACACAGTTCTCAGCAGCTAAAGTGTCAAAAGTCAAGGACGTGGTGTTTGAAAAGCAGGAATGTAATAGAACCTCTGCTTTGGCACTAGCTGTGCCAAAAATGCGCTCTCAGACTCAGCCCACATATTTGCAAGCTCGGGAACTTCATCCCCTTTGTGATGACCTTGGGCAGCCACACGACTTTCTCAAGTCCTGTGAAATTAGCTGCCGCTACAAAGAGCAGAAGAACCCGGCAGTACGAACTGGAGCTGACAAATGCGCGAATGCTCGTGCAATGTATCGGAAATGCCTGTCACCTCCAGCACATAACTGTGTGAGGCACCAGGCCAGAAAATGCTGGAAAGACCCTGCTCCCAGAAAACGTGCCGATCCTGCTGGCATAGATGTCTGGGTGTGCTTTTATGGGAATGCCAAAAAGCATAGTCAAGAACAGCCCCATCATGTGGATGAGACAAACTGCTGTGAGGGCAAGTGAGACAGCCATGCCATTGATGTCTTTGTAAACAGTTTCCTAACTTAGTATGGCCACAAAATTAGTATTGCCCAAAAGCAAATGATCACAGCAGTACCATGAATAAGCAGTTTGCAGCAACTATTACTGACACCACATCACTGAAGCAGAGGCCAAAAATAAAAGCACACTAGGCAGCACAGTGCTACCTTCCCTGACTAGGTTTCTACATGTGGCAGAAGTCCCGACCTTCCAAGCTGAATCTCTCCCCTGATGACTACAATACACTTTCTTTTATACCTCTTATTAGGGTATGGAAGTGGCACGTAAACATCACTCAGCTGACCGCAATCCTTCTATAATGGCTAGAACATTGTATAGCTTTGAAAAAAACCACAATGAAACATAACAGTCTTATTGTTACCCATGAATACCACTGTATTGTTTCTAACAAAAGCTAGGATAAAGACTGAGGACACAAGAAAGCAACAACTGGTTATTGTTGTTGCAATTTTAAATAGCTAGGGATTGACAGACAAAAGTTTCCAATAGGGAAAAATTATTCCAATAGGAACATGTAGGCACAAACAAATTACATTTTCTCAGTCCGTATTTCATTATACTAGTTGGTCTTTAAACTTTATTTAAATGCCTTAATACAATGGTTTATTCACGTTCCTTCTCCCAGCCTGCAAAAGGCTGGTTCAACATAAGGATGGGGTGTTCTGTGCAGGGAAGCAATGGCTGGGAGGGGTACGTAAGGCTTATCGTGGATACCCGCATCAGCACCAGCTCACTGTATAACACTGTCAAAAATTATTTGTCCTGTCTTATATAACTTTGCACACTTGTTAAGGAACTGGAATGGTATTTGTGATGTTCAGAAGGCTGAACTAGATGATCCGGTGATCTCTTCTGGTTTTCACCCTACATTAAAATAATGAAGGGGAAACGCTCAGATTATCAGTGATAACACAGAAAGGGCAGCCACATCCAACAAATATTTCTATGATACAGTGGATGATTTTGTGAGCATATTTCCGTATTAATTCAGGAGGATGCATGAAAATTAGGCATGTTAAATCTTCAGATTTGAGTAACTTGCAGCCAAGTATAAAAGCAGAGCTGGCTGGGATCTCTGGTCTACTAACACAGGTTTTCAGAAAGTTTGGAACAGATACAAAATCCCAGAGAACTGGGAGAAATCTAACATGCAATGATACTTTTAAAAAAGTACACGGGAGTACTGTTGCCTGATACCAAACCCACTGCATTGAGTTTGATATCAGTTCTGGGAAAAACAAAGGAATGGCTGATTTCAAGCTCCATTAACACAAAATTAAAGGAAGCTACTATAAACTAATGGCAATTATAATACTGGCATCCTGTTGTAATAATTGCATCAATATGGGTTTAAGAAAAATAGACCTTCTCAAACTTCTGAAGATTATCTTTTGGTTTTGCTAATAATGAAAATATCACTCTGGTAAAGCTTGATAAACTGGTGGTGTGACACTATCCTGTAAGGAAAAATTTTTGATTAAATAACCCCACAAGGACAGTTATTAAATGGCTTCATAGCTAAGTGACTGACAGAATTCAATATGCAATTTAAGTATGGACTCACAAACAAGTGTATGGGCTTCTAATGGGCAACCTCATGGAGTATTTATTGTCTGCCTGATTTTTTTTCCCCAATGAAATGGAAGAATACAGAAAATAATTATTAATAGCATTTAGAAATAATACAAGAAGAAAAGGGGATGAGGTCAAGTCACCGATAACAATTTAGGCATCACTTAGTAAACTGACTAGAAGCAAACAATATGAGCCTCATTATGTCCAAACCTCTGTACATCTAGTTATAGACATAATAACAATAAAATGCAGAACACCAAAAAATGGAGGACTCTGTTCTAGGAGGCCATGACCCTGGGTAAGAATGGAAGTTCTTCTAGAAAAATCAGTGGAATGACAGCTCCCAAGATCACACAGTTCTGGAAAGGATAACAAGAGCTATTATGCAGGATTTGTGAGACTATCTTACTTCTCCACATGCAGGGGCATGTTACTGTAGGAATACTGCATCACACGTTGGTGTCCACAATTCAAGAAGAATGCTGACAAATTTGATTAGGTTTGGAGAAACTCCACAAGAGTGACTAGAGAATAAAATATGCCTTCTCATCTGAAATTCAAGGTTTTCAATCTACTGAGCTTATCAGTCTAAACATGAACTACATGAACTCTGTTTCTGAGTATCTACATGAGAAATCTGACAATGGACAACTTCGGTCTACAACATAAAGGTGCAAGACACACTGGTGAGAAGCTGAAGACAGAGAAATTCAGCTAGAAAAGAGGTAGAGGCAGCTGGGTTATCCAGTTCGTGAGTTACGAATTTTGTTTTTATTTTATATAACAGTAATGGCATTTAGCTATTGGAACAGCTTAAGAAGAGGTGTGATAGTCTCTGTTGCTGACAGTTACTAAATCACGACTAGGTGGCTTCTCAGACAGAAACTATCTGAAGATCTTGTGGTCTACACTGGGAGAACAAGGGGGGTGACAAAAATACGTCATCTCACATAATCTATGAAGACATCATGCCAGCTTTTCCTGTAGTAAATATAGAAGAGATTAGAAGCCTGGCTTTCTATGAAGGCTGTTTAAAAAACACCTACTTCTAAATGTTTCTTCTCATCATTTATAAATGAAATTTCTATTCTGCTTGGTCTGAGTGTCTGCTTCAGGATGATTTTTTTTGTTGTTTTTCACCCATTTTCAAACTATTTTGTTCCTTTATTTCTCTTGGAGACAAAACATGGTAGGAGAAGTAGTTTTGTGCAAGTGGCTTCTGTGAAGATAACATGCATGGAAGTTTTATAACCCTTTAAATTAACATTCAACCTGCTCTTGAAATGTAAGATGGCACAGACATCATGTCATCTCCAAAATGGATCAACTGAGGCACACACACAGTGCTGCATAAGCATGAGCTTGGAAGACAGCCCCAGATTCTTGACTCTTACTACGTCCACGAAGTGGAATATTTCTGTATTCGTGATGCCAGCAATTTCGAGGGGGATCGCGAGTTGCAGGATGTTGTTTGTTTTGGGGCGTTGGTTGTTTGTTTTTACAGAGTGAGCTTTTTCCTGGTTTAGATCTTTTTGCAAAAAGATGTTTTCACAGCCAACTGATAGTTGAAACTGATATATTTTCACCAATATAATATGATGCCCAACAGGAGTTATTTGCACACTGGGGCATTTATTCACCCCCGGGAAAAAGCATTTTTAAGTATGAGATTGGGTCCAGCTAGTGTCCAGCTCTGTTTCCACTAAAATCAATGGGAGATTTGCCAGCAACTTCAGTAGGAGTAGGAGCAGACACTTACTTTGCCTGGCAAAAGTTTTTATACAACTCTAAAAAGGAAAAAAACCCAAAACATGCACTAGACTTCATAACACAGTTCTCCCAAGAGAGAAGAACTGGCCACCTACACCTCTCAGCTGTCTCTCATTAGGCAGAGACGGCCCACATTTTAAATGTGCCATTGTTCAATCCTACACAAATCTAGTATTAATCCCACTTGTCTTAATACAAATTGCCTACATCACAAATGCTAACTGATAAACCTGAGGTTGTAACTAGTGCAGAGATTCATTAACAGGTTCACATAAAATAATGAACCATAAGCACGACCCTTCTCTAAAATCAAACTACAAAGATTTAAAGAAGTAGTTCATTTTTTTAGCAGTCTTTTAATTCTTCTTTCCTTTCAGTTCCAGGTTCCATAGAAAGCTGGAAGCTTAGGTGCCAAAATATTGCAAAACAAATGCTATTGCCAGTCTATTTTCAATATGGATAGTGAAAAGAATACTGGACACATTGCAAGAAAAACAGATTTTGCCTGATAACGGTCCAATTTTGCACCCTGAAGAAACTCAGGAAAGTGTCATATTAAAAGAAAGATTTTTTTTTTGGCAGTATCTCTAAAAAGTGTCTCCACTATGAATACTGCAGGAGCAGGAGAGAAAAACTGTCTGGATTAGTGAAAACCTCAGTATGGGGGCATTCAGACTTAGACTGAGAAAAAAACATTTTTAAAATAGTTTGATTTTGTATACAATAAAATTTTACTATTGGCCCATAAAATACTATTAGTTGTCAAATATATTTTTTTTTGTCCAAATATAAGATCTCCACAGATGTCTGTATATACATTTGAATATATATAGAACAGATCTTTGTTGTGGGCAAATATTATTGTTAATATCTGCCACTTGTCCTGTTGCTCATCTGGTTACATGGTTTCCATCCGTAGTCATAAATTGTGCACTTACAAAACAGATCACATTTGCACCTATGTAATTTTTTCTTTACAACTTTCTCCAGTACAAGACAAAGCATTGAGACACACAATAATCCAAGTTCTCCACCACTGAAAGAAAACAATGTAAGATTTGATCACGATTATTTGGAAGCATTTATGACTGCACCATCAATAACATACTGTAGAAGAAGACCAGATCTGAAAAGCATAATTTTCAAAGAATAAAATTATCTAACTCTTATGCTGCAGGGGGTAAACTTTCAAAGTGATGCACAGGGAGTTATGCACACAAATCCTATTATTTGTTAACAGGATTTCTGTGTGGAACTCCCCATGCTCTGCAAGAAAAAATTACCCCTAAGTGTCCTAATGTGAATATTTACCAAAACAGACACTTAATTTCCAGATGCATACTTATGAGCACTACTGTGCTTTGACGTTTTAAGAGCAGTTTGAAACAGGTAGCTAGGGAAAAATAATAGAAGTGGCCAAATAGTATTTTCATTACATTATTCTGTTTCACTGTGTTGCTATTATGTTGAACTTCAAAGCCAAAGCATTACAGACACACGATTTAGTAGATAAGGGAGGCACTGCAGATGTATTGCCTGTTCTATTTTGAATTAGATAGTCTAGGATCTTCACTTGTTGGCTGAGGATTTTCAAAGTGGCTCAGGAGGCACTTCTGTATTTCAGTTTTCACCTGCTTATTTTTATCCACCACCAGCTCCACTGATTTCTCAACTTCATCCTTGTCTACTAGTAAAGATTGATGAAGACACTTCAGAAATTCAGAATTTGTTCTAAGGCACTCCAGGTACCCATGTCATTGTTTACATTTGAAGGAATGGTTTGTTTTATAAACCAGGTTATCAGGATTATTTAGCAATCCAGGTTATCAGGCCTCTGGAAATTTTTCAGTGGATTTCACATGAGTTCTGGGTTGTATCAATACCCAGTAAGTACTTCATGGTTTCGGGTTTTACTGTGGAAACGTCATTAAACTGTGACCTGTGCCACTTTCTCCAATATATACAAACATTCCCAGTTAATATTAATTACTCAGCTAGAACTGCTCTGTACGTCTATATTATTAAAAAAAAAAAAAGTTATATTGAAAGGAACTAATATTTATAATTCATGTTCCCTGGTTTAAAAATGAGTAGTAGTTTGAATAATTTTCCAGTAAACTTAATTGGGACTTTTCCATTAATGCCAGCTCTACCAGTTTTATTATCCTTTTCATGATGACCAGCACTTTAAGTTCAGTGTCTAGAGTTATGTGCTTGTATGAAAATTCCAGTTCACATTAAAAAAAAAATAATTCCAAAACAAAAACCACCCCACCCCCCACACACATAATTTCTAGTGCTCCTGGTCCCGGGAATAGTAATTGGAAATGTGACATTTGTGTGGCCAAAGCTGGAAGGCCAGCAAAACAAAACAAAACAAAACCTAAAATATGTTGTTGGGGTTTTGACCATTAAGAAACCAAATCAAAATAATTTCATCATTTTTAGGAGCCTGACTCATGACTTTGATTGCCAGAGGTGGTAAGTATCAAGTAAATGTTAAGCAACCTTTTCCAGCAGATTTGTTAATACTGCATGCTAAGGGAAGCTCACGTCCTTGCTACTGACTCTCAGGCAAGGACGTAGCTGCTGACTCTTGGCTATTGTTGCAAAGCACCACATCGCCTCTTCCTCAAATGGCAAATCAGCAAATCCATTGCCAGCAACGGAGCCCAAGTAACTAAGAATTAATGGTGATCCAGGATTATGAGGTAAGGCCATCCTAAAAGGAAAGGACCCCTTGACAAGGTGTGAGAAATGGTAATCTTGCAACTAAACTGACGTTATTGAAGATCTGAGCTCTCCTTCTCTTCTGGCACAGGCTGTGCTGCCGCGTGGAAAAGTTGGGCTCTAGGATAACCTGAGTGCTGAATTCCTCGGGAGGCTGGGAAAGCACGTTCAGGTGGTTTACTCCCTAGGAATGAGGAATCGGATCTTGGTTTAGACCCTAGGTTAGGCCAAGCTACCTCAACTTCCATTAATGTCACTAATAAGTGAGCAGGCTAAGCACCTGTCCAGGGGTCGTCAGGGTGCATCCTGGCTTTTACCTACTGATTCACAAAACTGCAGTGACTTGGTGTTGGAGCTGGTCTTTCTTGGCATATCTGAAGTTTTCACAACAAAGCATCTCTTCCAAACGACAGAGAGACATTCTGATTTTTGAAGGCATCTTTTACCAGGAAAAACCTCTCTGTTTTCAAAGCAGTTCTCAATCTTCCCTGTTAAATTAGAGGCCAATATTAGCTTTCTACTCTTGGAGTCTAACATTTCATCAGTTCACACAAATAAACCTAATAATGTCCTTTGAAGAGTTCCATGGTAATAATTCTGACTTTGCGTAACACTGCGGCAGAAGTTTCATAAACCGTTTCTATTAGCCAAAGTTGCTGAATGAAACTGAAACATTATTAAGAGAGTAACATTTTGTTTTTAATAGTTTTTGGAGGTATATTAGCTGTCATGACAGAGCTCAATAGCTTCTTAGCTGTCATTTTAGGAGCAACAGCAATTTCTAAATGCTAAGTTTCACAAGATCAGGAAAAAAGTTCTCTTCTAGGTTGAACAGAAAAAAAACCCCACAAATTCAAGCAACTCTAGAATTGGTTGAAAAAATGACCAAAATTTGCTTGAAATTACATCAGCTGTTCGAAGTTAGAGACAAGGGGAAGATGAAGACACATCTTCATGAGGCTGTCTCAGCTCTTCACATTCCCGCTACTAAAAGACAGATTCATGTTTATATAAAATTTAATATGCAAGCTGTTCACCCATAATATTAAATTGCAGCTTTATATTTAATATTTGCTAAAATTGCTGAGTTATTTATGTCAGAGATAAGATTGCTGCACATGTGCAGAAGCTGCTTCATCATAATGTATTTTAGTATACATTTATTATGAAGCTGTTGCCATTATAATGCCTAAATTTCTATTGCTTCCAAGGAGAAATATATTATCACTGGAATGTTCCTACATGCACAGCATGTAGCTATGGAAATACAATGTCATATGCTTCTTTAGAGCTGTTAAGTACAGCATAGATTGACGGTGAGCCTGCAGAAAACCTGCTCTGGAGGTCCTATAACTGACTGCTATTTTTTCTACCGTGTTTCAAGAGTACTGATATCCCCACTAATGACATCTCTCTGATAAACGCCATGCAACATCTCAGCATTAGGGTTCAATGGCATTATGAAAACCAAGATGAACTTTCCAGTTCCAATAACTGGAAATTAGACTGTATACGCATGTCAGCCAGTCAGTGCTTTCAATGAATACAAAACAAAACCCACCAACAGTCTTAGGGGCTACATAATTCACAGCTCAGGCTATTCTGATTATTAGTAAAATCCTCTGTTCTGAATGCAGTATTGCTGCTGCATTTAGTTAGCATTATCTCTGTGAAAACATCGTTAAAAGGTTGAGTAGGGTGGGAAATAGTGTAGAGGAAGTTAGTGCCCTAAGTTAGATCAATGGCATCGTTTCATCTGAAGTTCTGTGTTTACTACAGGTTACCATCTCCTAGAAGGCTCAGAGAAGTGCCTGGAGCACACAAAAGGTGTGGAAAACGTGTGGTTTTAAAGATTGAGATTGCTCGCCTTGGAAAAAGGATGAAAAGATGTGACAGCAGAACAGAAAAGTATGAATGGTGAGGAGATAGGGAGGTGGGAAATTCCTGTTTCCTCTCCCACCCAAGGAAGGGACCTTCAATGCAATGTAAAGATGGTCACTGAAAAAGTGATAAAGAAATACTTATTAACCAGCACATAATTAGATGGCAGAACTCATTACCATGGGAAGTTACTGAGGCATTCAGTAAGACTCAGATGATTTGGGCATTTCTATAGACAACAAGCAAAACCAGTTACAATAGCAAATGTTAAAACAACAACTATGGGAAAGAAGACAAAATCTCATGCTTTAGGGCCCACAGATTTATGATCTTACTGTTAAGGATTATCCCAAGACTTCAGGAAGAATAGAAAATTTCAACTCTGCCTACAGTGGGGATTCTTAGACCTTCTGAAGCATCTGGTGATGGCCACACAGAGAGACAGCACTCTTAATCCTCTGGTCTGATCCTCTTTGGCAATTCACATGTGTTTAAAAGAGAACATGAAGCATACCAAGTCTATTTGTATTGGATCCAAAAACCAGTGCGGTGCAATGTAGATTCAAGAGACAATATGTTTTTATGAAATCTCTGATGAGGAAACACCCAGAGTAGAGCACCATAGTGATCCAAAATACCAGCTGGAACCCTACATCCAACAGCAAAAAAGGAAAATTGCCATAACAAGAGAGTACATTACCAAAATCCTAACATGAAAAAGGTCTGCATTTCATCTGTCTTCATCTTTGCTTAGCAAAGTATTACCAGTTTACATGAAAATGATGGCAGGTAGAAACACTTTAGCTTTTGAACAAAAGGCAGCTTCTTAGAGAGAAGCTCTAGGCTCCCTTCTTCAGCAAGACATTCTCCTGGTGTTGACCTGTATACCCACGCTCACTTGCTCAGCCAGGTAACTCTTCAAACTTGTCTTTCTGCTCCCCATAGATGACTTTTCTGTTCTTGTGCTAATGAAGTCTAAAATACCTCATCCTCCTCTAAGACACTAATGAATGCCTTTGCCTGGCAGAGACAGCCACAGCATCAGACTTCTCAGTTCTGATGACAGGCTATGAACACCAGATCCTTCATTTAGCCCTAAATAATACTGCCCAGAATGTCACCATTATTTAGTTTCTTTGATTAATTACAACTTTGCAAAGACTTTGTTACATAAATTGGTTTCCTATACATATTAAGCGTCTTTCTGTCTCCCTGCAAGTCCTTTGGATGGTGAAATGACATTTTGACTGCTAAAGATTGAGTGTCACGTAGATGCTTTTGCCTACAAGCTAAATGTCTTTCTCTGGCCTAGAATGCACTATATGTAGAAACAAGTATCAGTATTCTAGCTGTGGCACCCAGAGCTGCTGAGACTCGGCCAAAAGCTTGACAGATTTATATAATGCAGAAGACCAGAAGAGGATCTGGATTTTGTCTCTCCTGCTTTGCTGTCTTCCATCTTTTTTTCTTCCTTCTTGTCCCTTCTGAATTTGCCTTTTTCCTCCCTGTCCCCTGGCTGCACCAATGACACATTATAACACATGTTACACTTGATTTGTAGCTTCTCCCCCTCAGTAACTCTGGTAATCATGCCTCCTTGTTTGGTAGAACAGCTCTGGAAGAGACTGGAAAAGGGCAAACGAGCATTTGGGAAACAAGCATCTGGTTAAAAGTTGAGCCTGTTCCTCCTCCTTCACACTCAAATCACTAACCTGAACACTCAGAAGAAACACACCTGGTGATTCATTATAGCAAAAGCATTAGAACCGACAGAACAAACCGAGATGAAGCAAAGTTATGTCAAAAAAAGAACAGGACAAGCTTAAGATGGAAGTAGGCTGGCAGTTCCAAGCACAGCATTCAGTTTTGCAGAGAAACTTCCTCAGGCTTCGGTATATGCAGATAAGTACCTCAAACAACAGCAAAACAATCATTATAGGTTAGAACAGAAACAAATCTTCAATGAACATGTATTTTGCAAATCAACAAGAACATGGGGAACGAAGGAGGATAATCTTCAGAGTCTAATCGTGGACAACCCTCAACTACAAGACAAGTCAAAGGAAACTGAGTGTACTGAGTACCTGACAGAGGATGTAGATGAAATCGTGCTGCTGTAAACTTCACATTAAGATGATTCTTTGGTGGTAAAGTAGAAACTTTAATTTGGAATTCCTTTGCTGCAAAGCCCTTAACATTTTCAGTGCAAGACTTTGGTTTAATTTGAACAGGTCTGGGGAACAGATGTATTTATAGTGGCAAAGGCTTTTTATATTGCTTTCACTAGCAGAATGCAGAGGCTCAAATGGCTAATTAAATGCGAAATTCTATTTAAAAAAACAAAAAAGGCAGATACAGTGTCTTTTTAAAAATACCTGATGTTCAAGGCAGACTAAATTGAGTCAGTATCTGGGAACGTGCGTGCTCTGACCTGTGTGAAAAGGCAGACTGTGGTACCATGTACAGGCGAGACAGTTACCATGGAGACCTGACTGCTTTAGGTGTAGAAGCTAAACATTACAAACAACTTTGCAGCATTAGGCTACTAGCCTCATAAAAACACTGCAAAATAACAATGAATTCTGAGATAATCATTATGATCTGTTTCTTGACATGTGAATATAAGTCTTCTATCATAAAACAAAAGACAAAAGCACGATTGAGAGGAAATGGCCTGATATTGCAGGCCTCAATTTACCATCTGCTCCTCAAAGATGCTATGGTCCTTGGCTCGCATTGATGATAATGGGACCTGCAGGTAGGCAGCTTGTCTCAGAATACTGTCCTCCTGCCTAAAGCTTTACCTAAATTAGGACTCCAAACTTGAGCCAACACAACACAGGCAGGAGGCGCCGCAGCCAGAGTTAAAATAACTCAATTATTGATTACAAAAAGCTTTCCCTTTTAAAGTTTCCATTTAACAGCACAAGTTACGCTGTAAATATCTACCACAGGGTTTGTGGTATCATGCATGCTGACTACACTAAAGGACAGCTATTTCACATGAAATGTTATACTGCAGAGATCAATGGGTCTTTGTGGGGAGATGCTAAACGCACCTGTTGGGCAGTAACCTGTGTGCCTACTGAACGCCTTCAGTAGTTGAGAGATGCCATAGATTTCTTAGCTGGACAGGCATGGCTTCATGACTGCAAGCCCATCTCTTGGCCTAAATACCACTCCACCTGGCAGGTAGGCACTCTCAATAGAAAAAGAAAATCTGCTTCATACCACTGTGTCTAACAGTGGCAAAGGATATTCACCTCTGTCCACCAAACTCTCTGATCTATTGATACAGCAGTCAACTATTTTTCAGAGAGTGAATGCATCTGTCTCCTCCTTCACCTAGAGCAAAGGTTCACAGGAAATCACTTGAGACGCTTTCTCCTGCTTTTGGTATTAAATTACACACAAAAGAAGTTCAGGTGCAGGTGAGGCTAGTGTTACATTTCAGGGGATGAAAAATCCATCTCAAGGAGATTTATGCCAATATAAACTATCCCACAACTAGGAGCTCACATGGATCGAATGCGGTGCTCATAGCTGGCTCTTACATCACTAATTAAGATGCTTCTACAACAAGACTACAGACGTATTTATTGCAAAGCTGTAATGGTCAAACCCTTTCATAAGGCACGGCCGCTAAACAACAACTTGCTGGAAGAACTGCTAGTTACAAGCTAAGAAGTAAGCAGAGAAGTTGGAGCTGACCTCAGATGCAGATAGGTGTGCCTTTCAGGTGCATGCAGCTCATAAAATTCAGCTGAATACACACGTGCATACCTACAGTGTTTCATAATCAAATAACATGTATTCCTCCAACTCTTTGCAGACCTGTCTAACAGAGGAAAGTGGACTCCTTCCACATTATATCAAATGTTTTTGGCAGTGGGTGAGTTTCCATAGGTTGTAATAAATTTTGCACTGAAGGCACCCTAAGTTTTTGCTGGCACAGAACCATCTTTCAGCCTTTGTGGCACACACTGTACAAACGCAAAAGGGGCATAAGGGAAAACTAAACTCTCTTAATCCAAATGACTAATACCCTAGATCTGTACCACAAGAGACCACTTTTTTAATATCAGCCTTTCTTTGTGCCCACAATTACAAGAACGAATAATACAGATAACATAAATGCCAACGTAACTGATTCCATCTGCAAACTAAGTAAGCAGATTTGAAAGTAACACGGCACCAAGGGCCCACTTAGCTTATTGAGAGCAGTGTGGGTGCTTAGGTCTCCACACAGCCAGTTATTGGCAAAAAATAATCGTTAGTTTTGATCTAAGCTCTCCCCATCACATTTGTACTACAACTATCTTAGTTTTGTGACAGTGAGGAGCGGTTGCAATGACTGAGAAACCTTTAAACTAGTAAAGACCAGTTTCTTGGTGGGCAGGGGTGGAAAACTTCCTGCTTGTTATCACTGATCCTTTTATGCTGCTCAGTTAAAACAAAGGAGGGGAATCCAGACACCAGCCCACAGTGACCATTGAGCAGGCAACGCTGGCAGCAAGAGTACAAGGAAAGTGTGACTGGAGTTATCCCATCATGGCTCTAATATCATTAGAAATCTTTTCACTGGATTTAATGGGATTTGGATCAGGTGCAAAGGAAGCCACCTTACACTTCCCTGATCTGTTGATCCTGTCAACACAGCAAAGCAATCTAACCCCAAGTATGTATTTTTGCATGTCTGCATGCCACGAAGGACACATGTGCCCCCCCCAGTCCACACACAAGCAACCTCAATAGTCGTAAGTCAATTTGATTCTTAATATATTGAGAGGAATTAATAAAGTAGGTAAGAAAAGGACGTAAAGAATTAAATATAAAATTTTAACTTGGTATTTTCCTCTCTAACAATGTTCCTGGGTATTTTAAGTAAACAACTACCCAAAGGAAGCCTATAAATGGCTAGAGCTATAATTATAACAGTATTAATCTTAGCATCGAGACAGAGGGAAACAAGGTATTGAAAATGCACATTAAAGCCTCACATGTAACAGAAGCTATGCCCCATGTCCAAAACCATCACTAACACTGAGTTGTAAGAAGTGCCACCTGATCTTTCTGCACTCTGCCTGTGCTACAGTTTAACACCAAAGAGAGTATTTTAAAAATATTTCATTATGTGCAATGTTGGCTGAGGTTTGTTGCTATTCCTTGCCCTTCTAATGAAGAGATTAGGTAGATTTACAGCAAGACATAAACTCCTTGGTGTTCTCCTAGAGAAAGAATCCCACTCCTCCTCATTTAAAAGCTGATAGCCTTGCTGTAGGTGGTAATTATGTCGAGGGTGAATTGCTGTGGTTTCTGTCTGGCAACACGCAGCCCTGGCACATGCAATCCCCACACTGTCTGGAAACAGCATTACATCAAACCATCCAAGCTAGTGGCTTACACAACCAGCTACAGCCCTTTGAAATCTGTCAGGTCCAGTGACTTGCTATGTGCACTTCTGCTTCTCAGACATAAGCTTCATCGCATTTATCACACAGGTATCGGGCTCCTTTAAAAATAAAATTTGGAAGCATCAACCTTTAACCTAACTTAAAATCTTATGAAGAAAAAAAAAAATAATCTACATATCAAACAGCAAACAACTGCATGATTTTAACACCAAATCTGAACTCAGTTCCTGAGAGCCTGTGGGTGCATCCATGCAACGCTAAGAGAGGAACCTCAGAAAACACAAAACAAGACAGCACCAGAAAGGGAAGCTGCACAATGCTGCTAGTGAAATTAGTTAATGAGTTAACGTGGAGCTTGTCTAGGGATCCCTAATGCAGGGCAGCACTGCACACTGTAAGCAGGCACATGCCATAGTTAAATCTAACAGCTATGGATTAGGTTCTTAATTAAATGCAGTTCTGCTGGGATCCCTGCATCAAAATTAAAAATCACTGAGAAATCTCAAGTCAAACATAGCATTCAACTTCATGTCTCCAGCTGTCAGGCAGCAACATCATGTTACATGAAGACCTGTGAAGAAGTAGCTTCCCCTGAAGTCAGTGGGACCAGATACGAAGCAGGGAACTGCTCAGCCTAGGAACAGCTGTATCTGCCCCAGCATCATAGCTGTGTGTTAAGAATGCAATAGCCTAAGCCACAGAATCACTGCATTTTCTACATGATTTGAAAACAAACATGTTGTACTTTAACAAGAAATGCTGTAACTATGTCCTTGGAGGATTGTTGTTCTGTACCAAAGAATTATTTCCCTTCCCTCCCCTCCCCCACTTCCCTCCCCTATGAATTAGTAAATGAATTTCTGCCACAAACCCTCAAACCATATTCTTCCCAATCAAAGAGTAAAATGATACCCAAGAGAGCAAGGCAGCACAGAACCAGTGAGATCCTGCAGACAACTAGACTGGACAGAAAGCTCCTGCCACCGCCACACACAGATGGGCACACACACTCAGAAAGCCTATGGGGGTAAAACAGGACAATACCAGAAAGAGGATTACATCCAAACGACGTTGCTGGAAAATGTTCTCCTGGAACCGGACAGCTGAATCATCTGCGACCAGACCAATAAGGATGATACACAACAAAACACAGTACATGTAATTTAATAAGTAAGCACAGATATTTTTTATTTTTTTTCCTGATCTTGCAAGTTTGGAAACAATGCCTTAAGGGCAAGGTCCATATTAGGGGACAATCCAGTGTATGCACTTATGGGCAAATATATTACAATCTGCATATATTTTCTGGGGAAATTAATCCTGCAGTTTTGCTCAGGGTCTGCACCTCAGTGTTTTAGCAAATGGGGGATGTAATGTGTGCCTGTGAAGTCAGCCAGAATACAGATCCAAGAAGATGGGATTCTTATAATGTTTTTTGTAAGATGCAGTGCTACAGGGCCTAAATAAAAAGCTTTTCAAAAAGTCATTGCACATAGCATGAGAATAAAGTGCTAGTCCCAGCAGTAGCCGCACAGCCGGTATCCACATTGTACAACAATTGCACAGCTCAAATCGTGACTATGAAAGGACAGCCCAAGCAGCAGGTGGGATGGAGGGATGGCAGGGGAGTCCATACCCGAGCACTTCTCTCTCCAATCTGTCTGTTCATCAGTCATGTCACACGGGCTGTTCCCCTGCAAGGAACATCCAGAGGAACAGAGAAGCTAGAAATGCGGGTCCCAGGCAGGGGAAGCAGCTGGCAGGCATCTGTAATTGAATTCCAGGAGGACTTGGTCTATTTTTAAAATTCTCTGTAGGTTGGCTTTTTTTTTAAAAAAAAAACCAAAACACCAAAAACAACAGGTGAATGTTTCCAAAACTCAACACAGTTTTAAAGTTTCATTACATATATCTCTGAGTTCCAGCGCTGTGTAAAAATCGTGCAATAGCAGCAAAGCACGACCAATCAGAACCAGATTCTAACACTCTGCACCAGTAAGGGAGAAAATGAATCAGTTTTAATCCTATATTGTAAGGATAAAGAACGCACAAACCTCTTCTACAGCATTTACACTCTGAACTAGAGGGACACTGGTTTTCTGCCAATGCCAAAATAAAAAAAATTCCTTTGTTGTTGCTTACGTGATGTGCTTCTGCAGTATCTACTAACCCACAGCTCTGAGGGAACACTGATACCTAAGGAATGAAGCCCTACAAAAAACATCAAAATGTGAAGATTGTCTTTATGTTCTTTCCATAAGTGATATCTGAATGTGTTTTCATTTGACCAGTCCAACACCATACCAAGTCAATGGCAGAGGTAAACGGGACTCCTGACTTGCTCTCATTCATAAGCGATCTGACCTGCTCAAGTTGTATACAGAGCCTTCTGCACCTTTAGAGCTCCTTTATCTCTTGTAATGCCTCTTAGATGATAACCAGGGTCCTAATATTCTCTCACCACAGCCTGGGAGAAGAATGGTCATTTATTCTGAGAGGGACCATGTTGTTAATCTCCAGCTGTCAAGATCTCTAATTCTGCATGCCCGTTTGGGCACTGCCTCTGCTTCTGAGAGGCAGTGTCTGGGACCACTTCCTTACCCTTCCCTGGACAGAGTAGCGATGGATGGTAAAAGGATCCTAAATACAGCTCAGAATGGCTAATACAAAGCAGGAGCAACCAAAGACTGCTAAAGCTGCACAGAGGAAAGTTCTCAATTCACTCACAGCACAGTCCAGTCTGAGCTATACTCATTTATCTTCCAAGTTGCTGCAGCAAGTTAAATTCTCTGGTGATAATGAGCAGTCACCGACTGCATCACCAACTCATTAAATCAACTCAGTATCCACTCGTTAGCAAACGCATTTATACACTCTGGATTTAAGACTTGCTGGCTAGCAGAAATGTAGCATATGATATTTGTTGGGGTATAATTTGTATTATTTTTATTCTGATTTGTGTAAAGTGATCCTTATGTAGCTGCAGCATGCCTCCCTCTCTCTTTTGATAGTGCTAGATTATACTCAAAAACTGTTACTTTAAAAAAATAGTCAGAAGATAAAGCCAGGTATCATTTTTCAGCACTTTGCAAGACAGGGTTATGTAACTACACGTCGCAATGTATATTTAAACATTGGTATGTTAACCCTGTATATAGAGACGAAGTGAAAGAACAGAGGAAGAGAAACAGAAAGGAAGAGAAAAACCTCTTAAACACCAGAAAAAATACCATTTTGTGATGCTTATTAATAAAAAAAAGCGACTCCAACAATAACTTCCTCTTGGAAATATAATAAATACAGGATAATAGAATGTGTACCGTATCAGCTGATACTATTTGCTGAATATTCCCCAAATGCACAACCAGTATACCTGATCTTATCAAACAACATTGGATTTTGTTGCAAGCACAGCTTTATAAAGGGCTATTTTCTTACTATAGTGGTGGCAGGGGAAATGTTTAAGAAGAAAATGTTTTGACCGCCATGCAATCAGACTGCCTGTAAACAGTATATTCGGGCCCTTAGAAAGCAGAGGAGATTTAATACAGCTTAAAGTTTCAGAGGGTTTGGTTTCTTCGCAGCTCCTGGGCAGCAGTATTACACTTTTCAAGGGCAAGACAATGACCATTAGCTTCCATCAGAGGAGGAATGATGAAATTTCAAAACATACTTTGGAGAAAAGATGGGGTGAATGTTGCAGGGTGGGTATGGGGGAATCGCTTCCCTGTTTTTAAACTCTGTTATGTCAATTTGTTCCTCAGCTGCTTATTAATTAAAATTGTTGCTTTGAGTTGCCCCAGTTCCTCCACGGTTGGTTTGCTGATTTTTTTTTTTCCCCCTGCAGTCACAAGACCTTCTTTTTGCAGGTAACTGGATAAAAGGCAAGAGGTTTACGGCAAGAACATTTGCAGCTTCATACAGACGCCCCTGCGTAATGCCGCTAGGAAGTCTCGCGTATAAAATAATTTATGAAAAGTCGTAACAGGCCACCTGCACGCGCAAACTTTAGTCTCTGCAAACCAGCATCCTCTGCCAAAACTGTCAGCCTCTTGACGACTGCCCTGCCAAAACCCCGCACCCTGAGGGGTCCCTCAGCTTTGCTGCCTGCGGCACCGCCGCCCTCGGAGGCCAGCACGGCGAGCCAGGCGAGGGCCAGAGCCCTCCGCCGAGCGCCAACAAACCATTTTCCTCTCATCTTTTGGCAACGGGAGGGCAGAGAACGAGGAGGAGGAGGAGGAGGAGGAGGAGGAGGAGGAGGAGGAGGAGGAGGCGGGGAGCTCGCTGCCCGTTTCCGTTTGTTGCTGCCGTTGCGGTTCAAGCCGGGTTACATAACGCGGCAGCCCAGGCTCCTGTCGGCGGATGCCCACGCCGGCGCAAAACATCCCCGCCGGAGCTGCGAGAGCGATTTATCAATTCATGCGCAGCTTAATCAGCCCATTTGCTTTCTAGTGTCTTGACAGCAGAAAGCTGATCTCATGCCGCCGCACGACCGCTCAAAGCGAATTTTAAATTGAATTTCAGGGCCGGGAGCACCGGCGGGCACGTGACGCGCCCGCGCGCTGCCAGACACTGCGGGCGTTACATAACGGCGCGGTGCCGCCGCCGCCGCCGGTCCCGTGGGGGGGGGGGGGGGGGGCGGGGG